>JACBAH010007009.1:0-18930 GCA_014282315.1 Neospermospora avenae | reverse complement strand
TTGGTGGGAAAAGACTGCCTCGGCTATCTGAGCTGTGACAGTTTTGCTTGCCTGTGACATTCGCTTTCCCCGACAGTAAGCGAGCCCCGAGCGAAACTGGAGGTGGGCCGGCTAGTATCTAGCTGGACGATCTGCCCTGATCCTGAACACAGTTTCTGCAACCCCTACTCCGTAGACCTGGACCCGCGTCAGCGCTTGTCCTTGTCCTGACCCTTGTCTTTAACGCTGCCTCACCTCCACTTCCAACTTCTCTCTTCCTCTCCGACTCTCCCCTTGCTCTCTCCGTAAGGAAACAACTTCTCTCGTCCTTCTCCTTCGTGGATCACAACTCCTCTGTATTTCCCCCTTGATATTGTGCCTCTCTAATCCGGCTCGTGATCCGGCACTCGACTCATCCAAACATAAAGATCGTCCTATTGTTGTGGATCTTCAACTCCCGATGTGTTTGTTTCCTCGCCCCTCCCCCAAAGGAAATTGAAATAAGGAAATAAATTCTCCGACTCCTCATTCTCTCCTCTTTTTCGCGCTTGAGCAGATCGTCGATTGCTCACTCACTCACAATTCCGTCTTTGCGCGCCTCGCTACCTACCACATTACGGCGCACATGCACAGCATATCGTCCACTGCCAGCAAACCCAGTGTGACCTCCAATCAATATAGCCCAATCATCTCTCGATACCGCACATCTGGTAGCCAATATTCCCTCTAAAGACTCGGTCACTCATGAAGCCGTAAATTAGCAGCTTTGTATAGCCCCAGATTACCCTACTCGCAACCTGCGGAATTCTACTTCCCTTGCTATATATTCTAGCACGGTGATCCTTCAGAACTTCGACCGAGCTCTTCTTCCGGTCGACCTCTCTTTTGTTCTTGGAAAATTACTCTGATCGCATAAGTTTCAACCCGTCGGGCATGAACTTAGCTGTGGATCTCTGAGCCTGCGCTGAATGCCTGAACCGAATTTTTGACGACAGCCTCATCGCCCGTGCTTCAAACAAACATTACCTGATCGCCACCGATATAAGACATCGCATTGTTGCAAAGTATTCTCTTTTTAAGACTGGAATTGTCTGTAATCTTCTCGCCCCATCAGCAGACCTCGGTCAATAAGGAACCGCATGCACACCATTTGCTTGTAGAAGGAAACCCAGGCCACATCAGAACAGATCAGATCAATTCATGCACCCGACTCCTCGGAGGATAATTTGCAATTGAGGTATATCCGAATTGCTTGCATATACTGGGCCTCGTCCTGACGTATTGCAGTCGAAGCTTCATGCCTCTCAAGATTGTTGTATGAATACGTTCAACTGCCCACTCAGCTTCAGTGTTTTGTGCCACTTCAAACAGTGTCTTCTACCTTACATTCTAGGTAAAATGCCTTTGACACATCCTTCAGGAGGAGGCTTCGGAGGGCCGCCATCTGGATATTCGTATCGAGCAGGCCGTAATCATTCAAACGCCCCTCCACCAACCTTACCTTCTATGTCTTCTCTCCTCAATCCGGAACCGAAGCAGGAAGAGTCTCAAAATAACCAACATATGGCCACGCATTTCAACCCACCGGCCAACATGTCGAATCAATTGCATCCTTTATATCAAAATTATGGCGACCCGAATGTTCCTTTACAACACTCCTACCATTCACCTTCACCGCCAGCAAATTCGCAATTTTCTCAAGCTTCACAGCCAGTCACAATGTATGGAGACAACAAACAATCACTGGCAAAATTTCACAGTGGTGTAGCTCCTTTACAAAGTAGGCAAGCTAAACCAATCACCCAGAGAAGGGCTGATCCCCTAAAAGGAGGCGATCGAGAATTTCGATCAGAGTTTCCACAGCGTTATTACCCTGCTCGGACAAGTCGTTCACCCAGCCAAGATTCTTTCGGACCAGACAGTATTTCTTCACGTCGTCAGTCAACGTTCTCCGAATCGTCCTCTCGAGGATTTTCCCAAGTGCAGACTTCTAAAATGCCCATCTCAAACCTTCTGAGTGAACAGCCAAGGCAAGTGACCTCTATAAAGCTTCAGTACATCAAGACTAATTAGAAATAGACCAGCCATAAAAGGTCCATCACCAACCTACAGCCTTCGTGTGCGTCAACAACCAGTCGCTGCACGAGCATGTGGTTTTGGAGAGCGTGATCGTCGTGTCATTGACCCACCTCCTATTCTTCAGATGCATGTCTCTGCACCTCACCTGACCGACCCAGCTGAAGTCAGCAAATTGATTAATTCTCCTTACACGGTCATCCACTGTACTCTCTGGGACTCCGAACACAACTGCGATGCAACGGCCATGCCAGGCACGACCGACAAACGGCAGCAGCGGAGGCTCATGGGCACACTCGTTGCATCTCCATTTGTTGGCAAGGATGAGCACCAGGTCGAAGGATGTTTCTTCACTTTCCCCGACCTGAGCGTCAGGACTCCTGGAAAATACAGCTTGAGATTCTCGCTTGTAAGCCTCGATCCAAAGAACATGGGACCCGGTGCCAGCGAACCTGTGAAGAGCACTATCATCAGCAGCGATTTTCAAGTCTTCAACGCTAAGGACTTCGGTGGCATGAGAGCGAGCACAGAATTAACGAAGACGCTGAAGCATCAAGGGTGCTTGATCTCGGTGAAGAAAGGAAACAGCAAGAATACTAGAGGCGATGATGATGATGATGATGATGAAGAGGACGACGACGATGAGGGAGATACTTCAATGAAGAGAATGAAGAGATCGAAGCGGTGACTACCGTCAGGACAAGCTTTGAATACGATGAGACGCGATGAAGCCCGACGAATGAAGCTCACGGACGACATTCACTATATATGAGACATGAACGGGAGGTATCTTGAGGTTTGAACACATCGAGCATGAGCGAGTCAGTCTGTCTGTTGTGGTGTTTCTAGAAGACGGGTTTGTCTGGATACTATGATCAGCTATGAGAGAAATGAAAAAGACATAATAGAGAGACGACAGAAAGACGCATTGGAGCTACCGAATTGCTTGATGCAGTTCCTTCTTAGTCTGCTATTGCGAGGGGGACGATATATACGACATGATACCCAGACATTGAACTTGCTGTCGCTGGTATAGAGACGAGTGATTGACCGCATGACTGCAATGAACGGGGAAAGGAGATCTCATTGATCATACTAATATATATATCATATAATCATACTCTTACTCCACAATGTTTCTCGTCGCAACTGAGTTAGTTTACCGCTACAACAGAACAAAAGTAATTCAATGCTGCACCTCAATATATCCCGAGATAACTACAGGACATTACAATACTTGTCACTTCAAAATCACCCAACTGTTTGATGACCTTGCTCGACTGACAACCTGATGATAACTGCACTTTAACTTTAGTAACATTTCTCCGATGGTCGGGGCTCCATACCACGTAGTTGGAATATCGCGATCAAAACACGTCGTCGCGTACTTCCATTTGAGACTAGACTAGGCGGTCAACTTAGCGGACCCCACCAACTGGCACAAAATCTTTCTCTGCCCGCAATCCTCTTCTTTCTTTCCCTCCCTCTGGTTAATACCAGCAAGGGCACCCTTTACATATTATATTGAATCAGCCTCTTGTGCCTCACTTCCACGGCTCTTAATCGCCATCATGAAGTATGTTCTTGTATCTGGCGGTGTTATCTCCGGGATTGGGAAGGGCGTCATTGGTATGTACCCTACCCTATGAAGCGCGACTCGAATACAGGTTGCAGATAGGCCCTGAAGCTGGAAACTTGAAAGGATATTAGCTGATTGTCGTGTAGCTTCTTCCACCGGTCTTTTGCTAAAAACGATTGGGCTCAAGATAAGTTTTCCGGAGGAAAAAGTGGTGACAAGACATCGGACTGACGAAACTACGTCACATCGATCAAGATTGATCCCTACATGAATATCGATGCCGGAACTATGAACCCTACGGAGTGAGTCCTCCTCATTGTGAATTGGATACTGGATTATATTTAAAGGTCGCTCAAGTCCACGGCTGACCTCCTCAGACACGGCGAAGTCTTTGTACTTGACGATGGTGGAGAAGTCGACCTCGACCTTGGAAACTACGAGCGTTACCTGAATATAACACTCACTCGCGAGAACAACATTACTACGGGAAAGATCTACCAACATGTCATCAATCGCGAGCGCAAGGGCGACTATCTCGGAAAGACTGTCCAGGTTGTCCCACATTTGACCGACGCACTTCAAGACTGGATCGAACGTGTAGCGAAAATCCCAGTCGACGATACGAATGAATCGCCAGACGTCTGCATAATTGAGCTTGGAGGCACAGTAGGAGACATTGAAAGTGCGCCATTCATCGAGGGCATGCGACAATTGAAGCGCAGAGCTGGCAAGGGCAATTTCATGCAAATTCATGTTTCGCTTATTCCTGTTATTCAGGGAGAGCAGAAGACTAAGCCTACTCAACAAGCAATTCGCGACGTTGGAAGGGCTGGTTTGGTCCCGGATCTGGTAAGTTGGGGAAAATGTACAACCTGATGAGTGCTAACTTGAGTAGATTGCCTGCAGATGTGATGTTCCACTGGAGAAGGGAACAATCGAAAAGATCGCCATGTTCTGCCAAGTTGAAGCCGAGCAAGTCGTTGCCGTCCATAACGTTTCCTCGACCTACCACGTTCCACTCCTCCTCGAGAAGCAAGGCTTGATTAGCACTATCCGGGATATCCTCAAGCTGGATGATATAACCAAAGCACAAAGTCTGGTAGAGAGGGGACAACGTACATGGACGGAATGGAACAGATTGACTACGTCACAAGAGCGACTCTTTGATGATGTTACAATTGTCCTCGTAGGAAAATACACAAGCCTCCATGACAGCTACCTTTCTGTCATCAAGTCGCTCGAGCACAGCGCTATGCGCTGCGGGAAGAAGCTCAAACTCGTTTGGGTCGACTCTAGCAACCTCGAAGAACAAGTCCGTAAGGAAGATCCCGCAACCTTTCACAAGGCTTGGCACGAGGTGTGTACCGCAGATGGTATTCTGGTTCCAGGAGGCTTTGGCAAGCGCGGTATCGAGGGTATGATTGCGGCTGCAAAATGGGCACGCACCAATAAGACCCCCTATCTAGGTATCTGTCTCGGTATGCAAATCGCCGTCATCGAGTATGCCCGCAATGTATGCAGTATCACCGCTGCCGGATCAGAGGAGCACAACGAAAACTGCGAAGACAAGATTGTCATCTTCATGCCTGAGATTGACAAGACGTCCCTCGGAGGAACTATGCGTCTTGGTCTCCGTCCAACCATTTTCCAACCTGGAAGCGAATGGTCCCGTCTACGCCAGCTATATGGCGAGAAGGTGGAGATCCAAGAGCGTCACCGACATAGATACGAAGTCAACCCTGCATATATCGATCGATTAACCGAGGCAGGCCTCAATTTTGTCGGTAAGGATGACAAGGGCAAGCGCATGGAAATCGTGGAGTTGAAGGATCACCCTTGGTATGTGGGTGTCCAGTTTCACCCTGAGTATCTCAGCAGAGTCTTGGATCCAAGTAAGCCATATTTGGGCTTTGTTGCGGCTGCTGCAGGCTGCCTGGAGAAGGTGACAAAGGACATGGCTCGGAGCGTCACTTTGGTCAACGGCGATGGAGAGTCTGCTCTTAATGGTGTTCGCATCTAGATTCCTCTGATCTCTATATATGCGCTCTGTGACTATTTGTTGGATCTCGGTAATTATAGACCGCGCTCTACTGGTTGGCGGCGAATATGGTCTGGTTCGGTTTGCATACTGCTAGGTATATAGCAAAGGCGTCCTTCTGCCTGCATTTCCCGGCGTTGGGTATTTGGTGTTTGGCTGGGTAGTCTTTGGGGAGATAGCTCTACGGGTTTGTATTCGAAATTGAATAAATAGAAAATCTTGAATGCAAAACATTATAAAACTACTCATTGGAGGAGCTACGCTCACACTGATTTTCGGCTCGGCGTGATAGAATGCTTTGTACTGGTCAAACCACAATGTGGCCGATATCAAACTGTCAAGCTTGTCACAACTGTACAGTCTTTAAACAATTTCGTGACGTTGAACGATTACGTTTGACGTGCAACAAGATATTTCCACAGCGGCTCGGTCTATCTCCGGCTAGGCTTGTTCAAGAGGACGAAAAGCCACGAGCACAGACACTACGTAGGAGCATCCAAATCTATGAAAGTGTACATGGTGAATGAGAACGTGTCGCCAGTATGATGTATAACCACACCTCCCTCTTTGAATGAAGTATAATCTGGCTTAGAGAGGAATCGTGGTTGGTCAAAATTAGGAAGACGGGTTTATATCCACTTGCCTTCATATTCTGGATTCGAAGTTACCCACTCGCTCTGGATGCCCCTGTCTTTGGCACAATTTTTATTCTATTACAGTACATGCTGAAAGAGATACGAAAGTCAATATGGCTGTCATTCAAAGCGAGCTTGAAAATACTCATTTGGGGTCGCCTCGAATGCAAGACCCGACTAGGTACCTAGTAGGTATGCCCCACCTTTATGTACGGCGTGAGCTACTCTGAGTCTTACCGGCGTGATGTGGCTGAGTCTGGTTGATCCTATTCAGCTGAACATCACTATGGTTTAGCTCATACTAACTCGCATGACCTATTTCAACACAATACAAAACTGCTTTCTTCTTCAAATCCGTTATGTGTATTTCTGAAGTTCAAAACTACATTGCTCTTGTACTCAACTACCAAGCATGGCTTATAACGTCGAAACCCAGGCAGGACTGCTCATCGATGAGCTCAAAAAACTCACCAGCTCTGAACGTGTAGTTCGCATGGTAGAACTAGGAACCACATACCAAACGACTCCCAATGCGAAGGCGCTTCTTGATCATCTATCGACAAAATCAGTCTACGAACAGCTTCTGAGTCTCGAATCATGTCATGGCAGTCGGGATCTCAGCTTCGCGAAGCACATCATATCATCTTCATCGTCAAAATATCTTAAGAAACGCGCAATTGACATGGTTGCCCTCCTTGGGAGCGACGAAGAACTTCTAGAAGCGTCAAAAGCGGTACCTCCGTATCTTCAGGTTGCTACGCTTCACCGCATACGCCATGCGCGAGGGCATCGGAAGAGGCTTGCTGTGATTGAGCAATATTTGTTAGATTTAAACAATGAAGAGAAAAATGTCAAGGACTTTCAGCGACTGTTTCTCTTGGGCTCAGCGGCTCTGGTGGAGAAGCATCTCCCTAGGTACCTCGATCACTTCTCTACCCAGCAGTGGTTGAACCTAGCGAAGTACCATCCACAGATTGCACATCGACTTTTGGATGAGTGGATTCAGCGATCGGTGGAGGATGACAGAGTTCTAGTCGCCAGGATCAATACGATTCTCAACCAATCGCTTTCTCATAACTATTCTGTCGATTTCGCGGTCGAGCTTTTCCGAACGGCGCTGAAGAAAGTTCCAATCTCTCGGCTTCCCGTCACTCAATTACTTGAGAAATCCCCAGTAAAAGCCGTACAGGTTATCCTGAGCTGCGAAGAGAATTTCACGCAAAACACTATCGAGAAATTTGACTGGCAGGCTCTGCGTAAGCTGCCCATGACTTCATTTCGGCCTCTATTCGAACGATATCCTCGTATAGTAGAAGAATACGAATTTACACTTTTTAAACCCGAACAACGTATCTTGGTGTGGCAGAAATATCGCCTGGGATGGAGAAATGATGATGGCTCGATGGATGCCGATATAATTGCAGCATTGCCAATGAAAGAACGTATCGCTGAAGCGCGCCGTGTTTTGAAGCTCAAAAAGTTCGAAGCAAATCCTTCGGATCGTATTCCGTTTTGTGCTCTATTGCCATGGGATGAAGCAATGGAGCTGCAGAAACCGTTCGTTAGGTCGGGAGATGTGAATTTACGAACTGCAGCGATTAGAGCGCAGGTGGAAGCCGTGAAGTTCGATGATACTTATATTGAAGATGCCTTGAACATTGTCTTGAACCGGAAGAACGAACAGGACCCTGTTCAAGGAGAAATAATCTCTGCTTTCTACCTCGTCCCTAGTAGAAAGTGGAAGGAGAACCATCTAGTGATCTTAGATGAGATCATCACCAACCGGCTCAAGTCTCGAGATATGTCTATCGTTACGAGTCGCTCGATCCTCAACGTCCTATCTAAAATCATTTCTGTACACCATGGCTGGGCCGCCGCCCAAATCGGCAGAATCATGCGCGACCACGAATATTATGCATTCGATATCACTCTGTCAGGACAGACACCAATTGAGGATTGTGTCGCTAGCATCCAGAAAGAACTCTCTCCTCTCCTCCAAAGGATGTTGCGAAAGAAAGATTCGGCCTCCCTCGCAAGGCTGAAGTGTTTATTCAAGAAGCATACCAAACACTGGGTAGAGTATCTGGATACTTGCGAGGTAATGGTCCAGACACGAGATCTAGATAAGTGGTCATTATCAGAACTGCTTGAAATCATCGCCGAATTCAGGCCAGAATCACTGAATCGACTTCTCTTATTGGTATATGAAGATGATAAGTTTGCCTGCCTTCCTGTGGTCATTTTTCATGTTCATCGTTGGCGTCAGAACTTGCTGGATGGTTACCTGAATGAGAATCTGGAGGGATTCCGAGACCGGAGGAACACTCTCAAAGACCTGAAAGGTGGATTCTGGCGATGGAATAATAGTCAGCAGGAACAATTACAAAAACACTTGCTCAAAGATATTGGCAGTGCTGATACTACAGTTGAGGATAAGATCATGTGTGTAGAGCAGCTGAGCCATCTATCCCTTGTGGATCAGAAGCCTCTGTTTGATCTCGCCAAAAGCGAGGAGTCGGCCGTTCAGGAAGCCGCTTTGCGAGTTTTGGGTGATCTTGATGGTAATCGAGGCTTGCCAACTCTCATCGAAGCAATTTCGGGCGAAAGATCTCGGATCGCAATATACTCTCTTCGGAAGGTGTTGAAGAATATCCCGAAGGACAAGACATTCGAATTAGTGTCCGCCATACCAGACACCAAAGTAACAGTTGTGAAAGAAGCCATCCGCCTCATCGGTGAGCTAGGCACTGAAAAGGCTTTCCAGCACCTCCTGCAGAGAGCCCAAGCAGACTTGCACGATGATGTCCAGTTTGCGCTTCACAGAGCGTTGTGGACATACTTAGACCGTGAAGAGACGTGGGCGATTCTCATCCGCGCCGCAGAAAACACAAATTCAAAAATTGCAAAGTCAGTCTCCTCGATTCCCGAGGATGCACTCAACGCCCACCAGACCCACCAATTACTCCAAGTCATGCTCCGACTCCTCAATCACGAATCAGCCGAAGTTCGTATAGCAGCACTCGATCGCCTTGATGCCAAACCTCTTCAAGATCCAGAAGACATCTTGGCTCCTCGCCTATTCGAGCTCATCCATTCCGATCTAGATGACGAATGCAAGAAAGCAGCAAGAGCCATCTTCGAGCTTTACGCCCGAACCAACGTCGCGAAGATTGGAGATGTCTACCGCAAACTCTTCTCTGATAGAGCGGCGTTGAAACGCGTACACGACACATACATTGACATCGTTTCATCTTACCCAAGAAAGAAATACTTCCGTCCAGTAACACACCTCCTCCTCTCCATCTTCAAAACGGATCGCCTATCCATAACACGCCGCGTCAACTTAATGTTCAGCGGCTTACCATGGGACGAATTGCGACCATACATCTTTGAAATCGTACCAGAACTTCATGCCGATGCTTTACACGCTACTGAATCATTTATTAGGACAAATAGTTCAGGGTGGAAAGAGCCAGGTGATGATTTGCTGAAGGTGGAGCTGGGTTTGAAAAGTAGTAGGGATGAGAGGGCTCGGAGGTTGGCGTTGTCATTTTTGGTGGGTGGTGTGGATGAGAGTCAAGGTTGGACGTGGGAGGAGAGGGATAGGTTGGACGGGTATAGAGAGGATGAATCGGCCTTGGTTGCCGAGGCTGCTTGGGAGGTTGATGTACCTGAGAAGGAGGAGGAGAGTGACGAAGAGGACAAGGACGAAGTACTGGGAGATGCAAGCCAAGGGGAGGAAGATCAGATCGGTGAGGACATTCTCATGCAAGACAACAAATAGTTGACCGTAATGCGTACTACATCAACACAGCACCAGCTTCGAATAACGTCAAGTGTTTGCAACCCATATGGGCAATACAGACATCTTAGTGCCTGTTTTAGTTCGTATTATTTATGTGCTGTGATAATTGGGCCCAGAAGTCCGTATCAAGGATTATTATCATCTTCGTACTTGTGTAGCTGAGAATAATCCCAATTACCAGCAACTCAAACATGCAACATCGCTTAAATTGGCTCATGCTGTTCAAAGTCAACAAACTCCCCAACACAGTCATTCCTGCCAAACATACACCCAAATCAGCACCGATCGTTCTATAAACAAATCGAACCTCATCAATACTAAATTTTCCAACCCGGACCAAGTTTTCCTCTACACCTGGGTAACCCTAACACTATTCCTACCCCCCACCAAGTTCTCAAACTCCCCTAATCTCATGTAATTAGTCATCAACGTCCTCCCATTCATCCACCTCTGGTTCTCACTCGGAATTCCACATCCCATCGCCCCAAGTCTATTCTTACATAACAAGACTATTGTGTCTCGAGTCAGGTTTTTAAGTGTGTAGTTCTTGAATACTAAGGCGCCGAAGAAGGATTTTGTTTGCACGATGCAGGTCACTTGTGTGATGTTGTGGAGGACGCGTCCTGGAGCTGGATTCTGGATGGGTACTCGCGCTGGTGTGGGCGTGACTGCTGACTTGGGTGTTGGCTTGGGTGCCGGGACTGGTGCCGCGAGGAGTGCTGGAATAGGTACTGGCAGGGGTGCGGCGGCTTGTGGTACTAGTGCGGGAATAGGTACATGTGTTGCAGGTCTCACTTTCGGAGTGAATTTTGCTGTCACAGGAGCTTCTCGTGGACCAGGTTTCAGAGTCGGCGGAGCAGGTTGAGCAGCAGCTATAGGAGCCTCTTGGATAGGCGGAGGAGCAACCGTAAAGCCATCAACTGGTGGTTTCGGTGGTATGCTAATACCTTGTTGTATCTTAGCCTTTTCAATAGCAATATTTGCCGCGTGTAGCTTATCCGCAGCTGTGACTTGCGCTGGTGTAGCTGCACGCTTTCTCGTAGCTGGATCACCATTATTCTGTCCCGAATACCAGCGAGCAGATAATGTAGGTTCTTCATATGGCTTGAACGTAGCATTCAGAAATCCTCCCTTACTCATACGCAGTACATCTATAGCTTCACCGCTTTTTTGAACGACTGTCGAGGCTCTAGGACGTTCTTTCGGATTGACAATCAGACATTCATGAATAAGTGTACGTAGCTCTATACTGTAAGCAGACATGGTGGCGTTGTACTCGCACTTTTGATCTGTGCTATTTCCTATGGTATTTCCAGAAGATCGCAAGCGAGCTGATAATATTGATTTGTAGCATCGGAGGCGGTTTATACTTTTAGGATCCCAATCTGGAAAGCGACTGCGAGACATCAGACAGTGCATGATGAGGCCAACTTGCCATATGTTCATGGCGCTTCCGTATCGTGGCTCGATCACATTATGAAACCCCAAAAGCTATAAATATTAGTGTCGGGGACTGAGCGATTGCAAGAAGGGATTTATTTAGATTCAAGATGCGACTTACATCGAACCAGGGTCTTAATCCACCGTTGTGATTCCTGATTAGCATTTGCTCCTGTGATTATGTTAGAAGATTGCTGGTACTTGGAAATGAAGGATCGAATTACGGGGGCATAATATGTAGGCGTCCCCCACTCTGAGTGGTCTTTCATATAACGCGGAGACTGAATGTCTGGGACTCGCTTTGCCATCCCAAGATCTCCGAACTATAAGACGATCAGTACATCTCTTCAGAAAAGGAGATCTTAGTGAATAGAACTTTGAATGGAGGCGCATCTCTATGTTCTAAGTCCGTCGTCGGCGCGCCAATAAGAACTAGAACAGTCAGCCACTTCATACTCGTCGAGGACTTAGTATATCTCTCACCGTTCTCTAACTTAAGATCAAAATGTACCATCTCCTGACTTGGCCAGCCCGGAGAAGGGAAATTTGCATTCTCACTCCCATGATCCATAACGAGACAAGCTCTCGCTAGACAGTTGAAAATAGCCCAAATTTCAGGTTCCCCCACCGAAGTATTACTGCAACCAATCAGCAAGGCATCATCTGCAAATTCGTTGGAACTTGCTTGTTAAGATGAGCCAACAACCAATCCCCCATATCCCCACCCGGACAATACTCCATAAAAATCCGATGCACCAAACCTATATCATACGAGTTGGTCCTCTGTCCTATCTCCTCATAAAGATGTCTATACATCCTCAAAGTATGCTGACTCTTCGCCTTCCCTAGTTCCATCAAACACGCAGCCTCGCTCTCTAGCCCCCACCCACCTAACATCATCTGCTGTCTCAGACTCTGCTTTACCGCGACATCTTTCAACACCTTCTTCTCTCTATCAGGTCCCTCATACGACCAATGTCCCACGACTCCGTATGATCCACGGCCAAGCACCGTCTTACTTACCCAGCCCTTACCGACACGGTTCCTCCAATGGCGCTCGGATGCCATCCAGGTGCTGGTTACGACTTTCCGGTCGGCTTTCTTGACGGCTTTGTTATACATTGCAAGGTTGTCGAAATCCCAAACCCAACTATCGCCAGGCCGCGATAGGGCCACAAGGGGAGCAGCAGCTGCTAGTCCTGCGGCGCCGGTGTTGGGCCCGCCATTGGATGGAAATGCTGGGGGTAATGGTGGGTTTGAACGTCTTGGGGGCGGGAACTTTGGATTTGAAAGTTTTGGATTTGTAAACTTTGGTGGAAGCGCCATCGTTATCGACTTCAAAGTTGCAAGGCTGAGTCAAACTTCCTTCTGACGCAGTACTCTAGAAATAAAATACGCCTGGTCAAATCCAGATATCAGCCGGTTAACTCTATAGTAGATCCCCAGAAAATCAATCAATAGATCTGCTTCGATAGCGCCGTAATCATGAAGTGGCGTTCGTTTGCAATAGATCAAATCGCATATTTCAGTTTCAAATTATCGTTCAACGAAAATAAGACGGATTTTGGAAACATACGATGATACTGGAGTACTCATAGGAAGCAAAATAGGCTCCTTTGTCTTCTGAGTCGCTTTTTCGAAGCGATCTTGCCGCTTTCAGATATTGTTCCTTTGTCTTCACTTGAAGATCGCCTAAAGTAGATCACGATACAAAGACTTATACGACCAAACAATTGAATATAAGAGAACTCAGTCAGGCATGCTGCAGAATTTACGTTCATATCAAACACGAACCAGTCGATCGATGCTAGTCGTTCTTTTCGTTTGTTTACTAGAAGACAAGAAGAGTAAGTGGTCGCCCGAAAATTTCCCGGGTGAAGGATGTACAATTCCTAGGCATTACAACCTAAATTTTTTTTTCGCGAGTATTAAATTTTTCAATTTAGAAGAATTTAAAGAACCCTCGATCAATAGACTGTATTATTCGCTGGTGAGCGCCAATCGGAATGGGAATAAGCTGAAATGTTTTCAAGATGTTCCGTAAACAACGTCTTTCAATCTCGACTCCGGCAAAATCTCCAAATTCTTTGTCGCACCTCCAACAATGTTCCCAGTAACAGTTGTGTTCATTGGCGCATGCAACTTGAACTTCACATCCCAATCAGATGGCCAAGCACCTCCCAAACGTATTTGTGTGTTATTAGCTGCGAAGGTCTGCAACAACATCTCCTGAAGCCCGATAGAGGCACTTCCATAATGGTTAATATCTGGAACCCAATCGAAATGAGGTCCCTTAAAAACTGGGAAGCGGTAGATTTCGGAGTCGGACCACCGCTCTAATGTCATGTTTTTGGCTTGGGCTGTGAGACCCATTCGGGCCATCCATATTACGTCTTGTGTCCAGCCTGGGAGCTTGTTAGTACATTGTGCAAAGGTAGAGATGGAATTCTAAATCGAGGGAGCAAACAACATACCGACGTTCCTGTGAAATTTTTGGGTTTCAGTATCGTAAAGATACGTATTGATAGCATAATCTAGATTCGGCATTCCCAGACCATACTCACCCCACGGGAACACAGGATACAATTGCGGGATCTCCGTATTCTGGATCCTAGAATAACCTTGCGCAGGGCTGATACACGGATAACCTTGCTGAAATCTCAGCGGCGTCTCTGGGATCCTCGCTAGTAAACCCTCATAGTATGTTTTATTACCGACTTTGTATTCGGGTGCCACTTGAAGCAGATCCATGATGATTTTCTTCAAGCCACTGATGGTGGAAGAGGGGTTGTAGGCAGCTTTGTAAGTTTCGGCACCACTTCCTGGGAAGATTACCAAGGGGCCGGCGCCATCGTCAGGGGCGAAGTCAAGTCCAGTCGCATTGTAGACGTCGTATTTCTCGTGTTCTTGTCGGTAGAAGAGATCGAACCACATGATCTGATGTTCGATGAACTCCATGTATGGACCGACTTCTGCGCCGACGAAGAGATTGGCTTGTAGAATCATATCTAGGAATTCATTGGCTGTATCTTGGAGCCACTCGAGCCAAGTATTGAATTCTATTCCAACGGGGAAGGAATCTCGACGAGGGTGTTTTGGCGATGAGTTCCCGTTGTATTCTTTGGGACTTGGAAGCCCGTAGTTGTCCATTTGCTCGGTGAAAACAGTCGCATTGATACCCCAATACACATTGCCTCGGAGACGAGCGGTTGCAGTGATGCGTCTATAGAACTCGAATTGGGTTGTTAAAAGGTCGAAATCGCCACTCTTGAGCAGAGGCCAATAGATAAGCCGCTGATTCTGAGCGGTAAACGTGCCACCAGTCCATCGACGGTAATCGGGAGTAAAAGCTGCCTCAGCCCTGACGAATACTGGATCGAAAGTCCAAAGACCTCCGTTGAAGCGCAATGGCCAGTCAGAAAAGGCGTTGCAGCCTTGCATGTATCTGAATAGTTGGTAATTCTTCCCAACTTGGAAAGCTCCATCGGACTGGCCAGCGTCCTCATTAATGATGATATATGATCGATCCCAGAATTCGTGCCACCAGTTCATTGTTGGAGTCTGAGAGCTGCTCCCGGCGGATTGAGCCACTGAGTCCAATTTTTCATGAAAACTCTCTGCGTTGGTTTCTTGGCTTTGGCCAGCCACAATCTTAAGATTGTACGAAGACTTGGCTTTCGGTGACTCGAGTTTCCATGATTTGAAAGTTGTGTTGATATAGTGTCCGCTAGAGATTTCACCGGGTACCAGATCAGGACTGTGCATCCATAATCCAAACTATGAGGACGAAATCAGCCATGTTTTGCAGATGAGGGTTGGCGATACTTGCAGTATTACCAGCCAGCGGATTGTACATTGTATCAGAATATTCTTGAAGATGCTGCTGCGCAACAGTGAAATCAAAAACAGTAAGATTCTGGTTGTGATGAACATTCCTGACACCGCCTTTGTAGAATTGGGTGTCATCTCCAAAAGTAGTCCAGTTTCCTGAACTTCGCGAGCTCTGGTCTATTAAAAGTCAGTATGATCACCACAATTGACTTCAATCGTGAATTTACCATGTTCAGCGCTATTATTTCCTCTCAAGCCCATCATACGATCCTCATATCTCCAGCTCTCATAAGTAGCATTAAGAGCAACATCTTTCGCCGATTGTAATTCAACGTGAACAACAGGATTGAAAACATCGACCCATATTTTCAAGGTAGAATTCTGAGCACCCTTGAACAAAATGTATCCGTCATTTAGCTTCAATGTCTGGCTGAATGAACCCTCGGCCATAAATGGATTCGGGTCCATCTCTAAGCGAACCCGGCCAAGTTTGAGCATAGAGTTGTTTTCATCGAAAGTTCCACCCTTAGCGATGTAAAACAGAATTGTGTCTACGTTCAGGTAAGTTTTTCATGTCATGAAAAGAAGAAAATGTCACTTGAATTGAACATACTGTTTTCAGCCCATACATTCAGGCCAATATCTCCTCCACCTAGAGGCATAGATTCCGATGAGTTTCTGCTCTGGGTCGTCCATGTTACATCGTATGAGACTGGCAGCGTAATAGCTGTAGAAAGCGCAGCAAGTGCAACAACGAAAAGCGCAGACAACTTTCCGGTGGTGCGCGACATCTTGAACTGACAGAAGCTGATTCCGAGGCAAGCTGAGACGATGTAGTTAACAAGCAATAGCTCAAGTGCTAGAGTTCCTATTTTAATTCCATGTGCCATCTGAAGTACCCCGCGTCCATCGTTGACAGGTCTTGGTCGATCTCCGTGATATCAAGGGGTCCCCCGGCAATCTAAAGTATATCCATTTGAGATTTGCCGGTTTTACCGATTTTCCTATTTTTGAAGTATAGGAAATGACCTCACTCATGCTAATCTCCAGGACAATTTATCCGTGAATAACTCAATCAGACAGCAACTAGTTCACCGGGTGGAGTCAGTCAAAGACGGGGAAAGTTTGAAAAGGAACCTTAGAGGCACGAACATGTTAATGGCGGACTCCACCCCGAGGACTAGTGCGTCCGGGGAAGGTGTTATCGCTCGAGCTTAGTGTAATCAAATGCGTACCATCCCACTATTTGACGCTCGTAACATCGCTATCTCGTTCAACAGGCTGATGAATCTTTATGACTGAGGCACAGCAAAGTTGCAGATCTCGATATCACAAATATTTACCCTTTACATGATCAAGCCCACTTCAGATGAGTCGAAGTAACGTTGAATACTTACGAGGATTATCGCCTAATCCTGGCAGAGCTGTAGAAATCCCAGCATGTCAAATTTCGAGGATCACACAAAATCCAAGACTTGTTACTGGATAGGTAGTGTTATTTTATTTGATATCCATGCGACAGTTTATTAATTACCTACTAGGTAGATCCAGGGGAGGACTTGCCTGTCTCATGCCTTATTAACGGGCGACATGCAAGGCGCAGGAAATTCATCGCCGGCAAAGCGAGGACCTCACTTTACTAAAGTGATTAAATAGTTAAATGACCTTACTAGACTACTTCGCGAGATAAATTTTATTTCCAGAAGTCAAAGTCTCGAAGATGTTATGTGACGTTGTTAAGTGATATTTTAGAGAGAGAGAGAGAGATATATATATATGTATGTATGTATGTATGTATGGAAATATACGTATCGAAAGATACATTTCAGGACCTAGATATATGTTGATTTCAGGTTCAAGTTTGCTTCGCCGGTGACGAATTTCCTCGGCCTCGATGTGAAGTGCGAGCTCCAATGTCTCGTGATCAGTCTCCAAATCTTATATAAAACTAAAAACTAAATCACAATTGCTAGTTCTTTCAGCCTTGCCATATAGTAACCGCCCAATGTGCAAAGGTTTCGATTATTTGCATTCATAATATCTCCGACACGCTTGCGAGGCTGTAAGAGGCAAGCGACCCGACCTCTTTCTTGCCACCACCAAAAAATTCTCACAACACCAACAACTCCCCGAGACCGTGCAGCGCATCAGCGCCAATGAGCCTCCATCACCAAAGAAGACAACAGGTCCCAACTTCCAAATCTACGGAGTATTTATCACAACTGGTGCAATCGGAAGAAAAACGCGATGTGCAACGAATGAACATACATATATACATTTAATGTGGTACACTTAAGGCGTGAGGCTTGAAGAGGCCTGTACCAACTAGCCTCCATCACCAAAGAAGATAACACATCCCCAAACTCACTCTACGGAGTATTTTTCATCCCTGGTTCATTCGGAAGAAAACAGCGATATGCAACAAAAGAAAAATATCTCTATACCTATTGGTAGGCACGTGTAGCTAGTTTGGCTTCCATACATGGAGCTTTGGGGGGCTATCGTCGTCGAAGAAAAGTGGCCGGTTGAGCAAAGCTGACTTTACATTCTTGGGAAAGTGGATGTGCCAAATCAATTTCATGATATTACTATCCTATTAAGCTTAAAGTCATGAAAATTTGTCGTTTCATTACTAAAGTACTAAATCGGAGTTGTAAAAAGCTTCTGTAACTCCAAGATACTCCTGTCGCGAGGTGCCCGTTTGTCTTAATAGGCCACCTTTTTCTGGCATCGGGGCCTAGCGTCAACTCGCCTCTACACCAAAGAAGACAACATATCCCAAGAATTTGGTCTACGGAGTATTCATGTGACCGGTGCGATCGGAGGAAATATGAGATGTGCAACAAAAGACTTTATATATGTATAAGATATAAGGCACTCAAAAGGAATTTGGTAGGTAATTTGGACTTAAATGACGGGAGGCTTGACTTAGTGATGCGAGGGAGAGGACGAAGCGAGGAGAAGGGGGGGCTAGTAAAGAGGATTGGATGAATTCATGTAGAAGGAGACTCCCTCCACGGAGCATTATTTACGACCGTTGAAATCGGAAGAAAAGTACGATGTGCAACGAAATAAAACATCTCCGTGGGATACGAGTTTACGAAAGGTACTTTGGTTCAGGTGACGGGTGGCTTGCTTTAGTGACGGGTGGAGGAGGACAATGCGAGAAGATGTGGAGGATAGGAGGAATTGGAATGAATAATGTACAATTGTGCTTTCTATTGTTTATTTGTGTAGATCTATTATTTATTTGTGTAGACACAAAAGCGCTTTGTGCCATTGTGCCTGTAAGCCAGGAAGAAGTCCTATTCATACAAGCATCCCATCATGCTAGGCCAGGCAGTATTCAGCGTGAAGTAATCTATCGCACACTTCATCCACGGCAAGACTCTCAGTCGCAAGCCAAAGCTCAGGTGTTTCTGCTGTTCTTCACAGGCATCACTTCTCACATACTCATCCCCACCTAGCACTCTCCCTCTCAGCCTCCAACCTTGAAATCCTATCCTCCTCACCCTCCTCTCCAACCCCTTCAAGGCCATTCCCATTT
>JACBAH010007008.1:0-18885 GCA_014282315.1 Neospermospora avenae | reverse complement strand
TTGAGTGAGGGTGATGGGACATGGGGAAGATGAAGATTCAGAGCTGGCTCGGATACATGTGTATAAATTTGATGATTGATGAGCCATTGATAGATATTCTTTGTAATAATAAGAGGGGCATGAAAAAATTCTTGGGGAAGCTTGATGTTGGACACTTCATGTGAGCGGGTGGAAGTACGGATATACATTGAAAAAGAATGAGGCTTTTGAAGATCGACTATGACGACAAGAGAGATGAGAATGTATCCGCGAGCATTCGGCTCAGAAGACCATTCTCGGCAAGAATAGTATCGATCTTCATTGCCTCAAAACATCTTTTACATCGGGCAGTATCTGTTGAAATCCAGCTCACAGTAGTGCAAGGCGCTCAGCATTATCCGAAAGCAGTGCGCTGCTAGCTTAGCTGTTCTTTCGCGAGTGTCTTCGACTTGATTACAAAACTCGCGTACCTAATTACTGGGGACTTTTGTAAGAAATTTTGGGAATCCGTACTCCTTGCATGCTGTTGCTCATCTTCAAATGAGCGACGCTTCGTATGTCAGATATGTGTAGGAAGGTACAAAACAAAGCACAATTAATTCAGAGCACTCTATGTCGAAGGTGTGACAGGATTTCAAAATCTACTGCCTCTTCCTGCTTGCTGATCATGAGTTTGGAATTTGCCGATGTTCTCGCGTGCAGGATGGCCTGACACCTTTTCTGTCGATCTCATTCTGATCGTCAACGCTAAGATAACATCCAAAAACATCCCACCATGTGTGGAAGAAACAGGATGGCAGACGTGTATTAAGTGGACATATTCATTTCATCAAGGATCGACAAGCGCGCAGTAACTAGATAACATCTCACAATCATCAAGACAAGCATAGTTCTCCTAATGAGCAGCAACAGGAACAGCGGCCTTTGCAGCATTCGCCTCCTTCTGCCCGACGCTCAAATCAGCATCCTCCTCCATGCCCCCAAGCAACAAATAACTCGGCGCAGCAGCCTGCATCTCAGGCGGCGCCATGAAGGCGAAGAACTTTTCGTCGTGCCACTGACCAGCTGTGACAAAGCGACCATCCGAATCAGTGAACATAGTCTCGTCTTCGGCGCGTAGGAAATAGGCGATGCTGTAGCGGTGCTCCTCTGGAGTGAGAGGTACCACGCGGTGAATACAGGATTGGAAGGTGTGCTTAGAGGCGAAGCGGAGAGAGTCGCCGACGTTGACGATCGCATGGCCGGGGATGGGGGCTACGAAGCCGAATTCTTTGCGTCCTGTGATAGAACAATTAGATTTTGATTCGGTTTCAGATCATGAAGTGTAGTGTTTGGGGAAGGAAAGCTTACCGGGAGGTCTAATTTGCAATCCCCACTGCTCACTGAATAAAAGTGTCAAAGAACTAATGTCTGTGTGTTTCTGATGTCCGATGTTCTTGTCCGTCTTGGGATCGCAAGGGATGTAATGCATCATTGCTAATGTAGAGGTTGATGGCTTGTGGTTTCTGTGCGAGTTCTCGAAACGAGCGGATCCGGTGAGACCCATGCCGGTGGAGAGAGCGGATAGGATGATCTTGGTGATGGTATTAGAGCCTGAGATGGCGTTCTCGAGAACTTTCATGTCGGAAGTGTTTTTGATGTTGCGTGGGATGTGTGGGGAGGAGGCTTGGATCTCGTCGCGAGAAACCTGGGGAAGTCAGTATGAAGAAGCAAGATGCAGGTTATGTCGGTGGAACTTGCCTTGATCATCTCATATCCATCCTTGGTATTCTCAAGAACTCCAGTGCGGGATCCGACGGGCTCGTATCCAAGATGAGGAGCAACGAGGCCTTGATTCCAATCAGCATTACTCGAGGAAATGTTTACAGTATTTCATCCTGACAAGGAAATATATGTCTGTGACCGTGACTTACCAAACTCATTTTTAACCTCCAAATCCGCTGAAAAGAACTTATCCATAACCTTCAAAGTCTCCTGCTGATCATCGAGGAAACGTCTACCATCAATACCCTGGAGATCGATGTAGAAGAAACCCTCTTCCTGGCAACACTTTAACAACTTCTCAATCTCATCTGGTTCTTGCGAGAGGAGACGAGAGTAATCAACCGTTTGCATAGTGTAAACGGGAACATCTTTGTCGCTCCATCGAACAGTCTTTGGGATCTCGGTATTTGGTGCCATAATTGCGGTGTTCGTTAAAGCTTGAAATTGAATTGAGTTTGGGTTCCGAGTTTCTGGATATAAATTTGGAGAGTGGGGTTGGGCTTTACAAGGAGCTTAGGGGTTTAAGAGTGTTGTTGGGAGGTGGCTGAAGAAGCTATCATAAGTACTACGGAGATACTACCTTAGAGGATGCGAATTGGCCAAAGATAAGCCATATAAGTAAACAACCATATCAAATCCAGCTACCCCTCAACGGCCTTGGACACGTGTTCGCGAGGGGTTCTGAATGCTGTGCTCCGATACGAGAACTATCCAGCCAAGCGTAAGGGATCAACAAAAGCTACTAACGGTCGTTCAGGGGAGGATACAGTGATCTAAGGCTTCACAAGAAAAGCGAGCGAATCCAGATGCTCACAAGTGAGACTTGGTGTTGACTTCTCCATTTTTATATACACCAAGTGCCGGGTGGTTGCATAGTGGGCATATAGTAGTCTTGGAAAGGAAGGTGGGGGGGTGGCAGGGTACGAGGCCAATACTGCAGCCAAGAGGCGTACAGCCTCTTACGAAGGGAGATTTTGACTTAGTTCAGGCTGGCTCGGCTGGAAGCTTCGATGAAACGAGCATATGGGAATGATAGACGTTTGGCTGCATTCAGAAGTGTCAGACTATTGATTGTCCAGGTTATCTTCGTAGAGTGTAAAAGCTGAGCGAAATAGTGGAGCTGAGGAATGAGCTAGTAGTAGAACCGTCTTAGCCGACTATCGAACTATCAACATTCCATGGATCTTGGCTGAGTCTCTGGAACATCATTTGTGACTTGAGGTGCGATCTGAGGAACTATTTGCGGTCCAATGTACAGTACGTTGCAACGTTGACAGAATGGGAAGCTTAGAAGAAGATCCAAGTGTGCTTCGAATTGCAATTGTCGGGACAGGCATCGCGGGTCTTACTGCCGCTATCGCCTTACGGAAGCTCTCGCATGTGAAAGTCGAGCTTTACGACAAAGCAACAGAATTGAGAGAAATAGGAGCAAGTATCACATTGGGTCCCAAGTAAGTCGTCTTCTCTCAAGATAACACATGGAGAAATCTCAATTAACACTCAAAAACTAGTGGTCTAAGAACTCTCCAACGCCTAGACTTAGAAGATTGCATAAGCGACAAAGTGGGATACCGTGGTCCAAACCCTATATCCAGATTTTACCGCCACTGGAAAACAAACGAGATCATCGGTGAGGATTTCTACGAAGATGTTAATGAGCCATTACATTACACAGCGAGGTTCCACAGAGGACACTTGCAGCAAGCGCTGCTGAAGCATGTTCCACGTGACACGATACATTTGAAGAAGAAACTTGTTTCGGTGAAGCTAGAAGATGCTGAGGATGGGGAAGTAAGGATGGAGTTTGCTGATGGGAGTGTCGCTATGACGGATTTGTTGATTGGAGCTGATGGCATTGGATCAGTTCGTCCTCCCCTTTCTTAGCAAATTTAGATCACGAGCTCTTCTAATACTATTATGGTAGGGAGTTCGAAAGTCCTTCGCACCAGATTTCGAACTCGAATGGAGTGGCCACACTGCCTTCCGTGGTATATTCCCCGCCTCACTCGTCGATGACATCCAAGGAGTTCCACTCGATTCAACGCATTGGTGGGGTCCAGATACGAATTTCTTCGCTACGAGATTAGCCCAGGATTTGTTTACTGTGCAAGGAGGAATATATGCGGATCCGAAGGATGAGGCTGCCATTAGGAAATTTAGGGATGGTGGGCAGTGGGATAAGGAGGCTGATATTCAACTGTTGCGGGAGAAATATGTGGTGAGTTTGGAATTTTTTTCCTTTATCGATGTCTGCGAAAGAAGTTACTGACTGTTGAATTTGTAGGACTGGAATCCAGTTGTTAAGCAACTGTCGGAAGTTTGTCCGCACGTGAGGTATTATCCGAATTACTTCTGTGGCTCGTCTTTACCGACTTGGATTTTCGGAGGCCGTGTCACTTTGGTAGGCGACGCTGCCCACGCCCACGGAGGTGCTTTCGCAACTGGGGGCTCCCTCGCCATAGATGATGCCTACGCACTCTATCTCTCCTTGCAAACCATACTTGATACCTCCTCCGCCGCTTCCTCATCATTTACCAAACCTTCTCCAGTTCAAATCAAGCAGGCATTACAGCTCTACGAAGATACTCGCCGTCCTCATGCAGTAAAACTTCTCAAAGTTGTCCATGCCAATAACGAGATGAAGACCAGAAAAATCATCACGGCAACTCAGGAAACCGATGAAGAGCTGAGAGCGAGAGCGAAAAGAGGCAGCAATACGACTTGGTTGCATGAACACGATGTTGTGGGTGCTTTCGAGGAGGTGAGGAAGAGGGGTTTGAAGGCGTAGAAACGAATAATCTTTATTAGAATGTATCGATGTTGAGAAAAAGAGCTTCAAAAATGACGGATATTGATCGAAGTGGGTACGGGAAATTGTTTCAAGCATCGGGAAGCTCCATCGACACTTCCCGATTCATGGTACAGGTCTCTCAGTCGATAACTCGCATGGCTTACTTTCGACAGGCAGATTGCCGAAATATACCAGAAAGAAATTCGAAGTCCATTGCTCAATCTACGAAATATCGAGTTCTTTTCTCTAGCCGTCTCTTCTCTATCACTACTGAGCTACTCTGAATCCAAGATTTGATGATTAAGTATACATCTGGCTTGATGATTCACACCTTGACATTCACATCACTCTGTAGCCATTGGTGAGTGTTACCTCTTTAAGCCAACTAGAGACTACACTACTTCACACATCATGATTACAACAGTCCTGCAATTGTTTCCTGCTCTTTAATGTTGAAGCCGTCAGCAAAAAATTACCACTTTATCAACTTATCACACCATCCCTGTTTCCCGGACAATTCAAGTAGCTTCATGTCTTCATCAGCTTCCTCAAGAAATATCTTCAATCCCGAAGAAAGTCCTTATTTTATGGAATCTCCAGACCTTTCAGACTGGATAGTGATCAGTATCCATCCGAAAACAGGCTCTATCATCCAGCAAGATGAGTACGAGTACTCACTGAATAGATCCTTGGAAAGCCTTGAACTGTTCTCCCCAACATAATGCGGGCCTAAGGAGACAGCGATGAAAACCGACAGTGAGCTTGGCGATGCGCATGACAGCAGGTATGAAAGCTTCATGGCATACTTAGATACGATCAACAGAAATGAGAGCACGGACATGAGTATGATGAGAGAGGTTGCGATAGAGGAGACCTTGGGTGCTATGCCGCAGTATGATGTGGAGGAAGACACGGATCTCGCGAATGCGTTCGGGTCTGCGATTCAGGAAGCGGAAAATGAAAGCAAGAGCCCGGGTACAGATATCTACTTCGCGGATCTGGATGATATTTCTTCGCCTGAGCCGGCTTCGCCATCGAGATCTTGGTCGATATCATCTGAGTATAAGGAGGATTTTACGTCCACTACATGCCT
Source organism: Neospermospora avenae (assembly GCA_014282315.1). Classification (NCBI taxonomy): domain Eukaryota; kingdom Fungi; phylum Ascomycota; class Leotiomycetes; order Helotiales; family Ploettnerulaceae; genus Neospermospora; species Neospermospora avenae. The sequence continues at coordinate 13,258 of JACBAH010007008.1, read as the reverse complement.
AAGGGATGTTACTCCCGTTGATGTACTTGAATTGAGCAGAGGAGATGAAGCAGGAAGGTCTCGTAAGACTTCCAAAGACCTGAAGGTGGGACTTGTAAGCTCAGAAGTCAAAGACAAGGAAGACGCCAGTGAAGGATCCGGGGAAGATGAGTACCGTCATGCAATTATAACTGATCGCACGAGGGACACGGTGCTGTTGGCTGCCGCGGCAAATGCAGCTATACTGGCTTTGCTTTGGGCAATAGAGCATCGGGGATGGACGGATCAATAAGAGATCAAATCTCTTCGCAATCGCGATTTGTGAGCAGTAATAGTCAGACGCAGCGTGTTGTTTATCTTCGAGCATAGTTGCAAATGTAACAAGGGAAATGTGATAAGATGCATGGAAGACATTCTTCTCGGGTCCTTCTCGCGTTCCCAAGTCTTACAAACATTTCGAAGACTGGAAAGTAGCTCGATTGCAAGAGCAGTATTACGGAATTTTTGTAAACCTGGATATCTGTAAGTAATATGACTGACGTAACAAGGGGTACACTTTGCGCAGGAGAAGCTCACAAAGTCTTGACATATGCTCCTCAAGTTATTTCAAATTCGAAAAAGCTTTTCTCAGTAGTAGCAGTGATGTGATAATACTGTACTGTAGTCTGGTCACAGTTGCTCTGCGAATGCAGTATGTATTCGTTCCATGGTAGGGCAGCTAAGCTTGACCTCTGTTGACATACCTATCGAGGTCAGAAGAAAATGGCCGATTGAGGCACTCTACGACGCGAGCATATCGAGGCCAATTCCCGCCGTTTCTTTCTGGCAGCGATAGCATACACCCCGACTCTATAGCCTTATTTCAGTCCCCAGCTATCGACTAGTGGGATAGCAAATGATGTACCGAAAAAAGATTCACAGAGGTACATGCAGCTTTCACGAGATAGATTTGAGATCGTCACTACGTCAGAAATACTTCTATTTTCAGACGATCTCGTCATTCCGAGTCGAGCTCTACCTCGGCTGAAAGCCAACCCAGGTATGACAACCAGCAGTATTTCAACTTCCTCGACCGATGATCTCATATCTATTACTGTAGACGACTTGCGCTTTGGGGCTGTAGAATAAAATCTCTGCTAGGATACATGGCAGTCATGGTGTGACCTCGCCCGAAGTTATGATTCCTCTGCTTCGGATTAGTGTTGAAAGATCCCATATTATGTCATTTCTCCCTATGCTTTACTATGTTATCCATATCTAGCTTCATCTGATATTTCGCACTGCGTCATTGATGCGAGAGTTGTGATTATGGATCCTTGCATCTTTTGTCTCAAATTCTCGCGTAATTATTTTACCGGTAACTTGTTGACATTCACGTCCGACCCACAAAACCGTGGAAAAATTGATATGACATCTCTTCCCTTATTCTTGCGAGAAAGTTTCAAGCTTTTTTTAAGCATAAACTACATCATTTTGATCAGTGGAATGATCACAATCTTCGATGGAGCTGTATTCAAAGATCTACCATATTCGCTCATCAGAGTCATCACAAGTCTGAGATCGCTCTAGCGATCCAGCCAGCGAGTATTCGATCCTGATGGACTAACATCCTATTATACTAATATCTGATTTCTTTTTTGATATAAAGTCACCAACTCCCACCAAGATATTGGAGCATTCTCATCGGGAATACCATCTATAGTTCTAAACACTCATCTTTCACATCCAGCTACCAAGTACTTCTTCGTCCTCGCCTAATTCAATCAACTTCATACCTCACCGAGCCACTACCGCCAATACATTACCAATATGCAGATATCCCTCTCCCTCATGACCGTATATCTCCTCGCATTCACACCAGTATACTCGGCTATCATCCCACCCACACAGCACGATACTAGGTAATTCCCCTCACAACCCAGCAACAAAGAGAATAGCATCACTAATTCCCTCCCAGCTCCCTCATCGACCGCAGCCCTGAGCCGACATTCAAAAAGGGAAAAGCGCTCCTCGGCGCCGCAGTAGCCGGCGCAGTCACTGCAGCAGCCGCAGCAGCTGCTGCCAAGAAAGCGAAGGCAGAAGCATATGCCGCCATTGCGAGTCCTGCAGTCGTTGTGGTGCCAGCTGTGACTCCAACTATCCCAGCTACGTCAGTTGCATCAGCCGGTACGTTCCACACTTAGCGTTCATGGACAAGGATATGAATGTTCAACTGACTTTGAATAGTTGGTGCAGGTGCCTCTGCTGCTGCTAGTTTGGCGCCTTGCTCATGTGGCGGTAATGCGAGAAGAAGACGCAGAGAGTGTCTTGCTGCTCAGGCCCAAGCTACTCAATAATTAGGCATTGAGACATGGGAGAATAGGCGAGGAAGTGGGATGTACTAATTTGCTCGGATGTACGATATGAGTTTACGTTTAGCGATGACGATATAATGAGTTATGAAGTGTACTATAGGGTGTATTATAGGGTGTATTATAGGGTGTGTTATAGGGTGTATTATTAGGTGTATCATTAGGTGTATCATCAGGTGTATTATTAGATGTATTCTAAAATTTATTTAATATACTCAATGTATTTTACGATATATCCTGAGCCTGATCATGAACTGGATTATAACCTTATGTCCTCGGCTTCAACATAGAGTGATGTGAAAAAACCTCAAATTCTGCCATACCCCAGCTCTTGGTATCAAACATCTATATCCATAACATCACAGACGAGAATAGTAAAACAGGCTATAAATACTCATCTAACACCTAATAATCATTTCATCTCCAAAAATAAAATGCAACAGTCCAGAAATCTACAATCTACACTTCAACACCTCGTCTCATCGCCACACTATCAAAGTCCCCATAAATCTACCACGCGACATCTTACCTCAAGCCTCAAGCCTTCGGGAGTCTAATATTATCTTACCTTCGTAATACCCTTCAAACAGCGACTCTTTCCGTTATGATAACTTACTCGAATAACCACCCGTGACCCGCCTCGACGTCGCATTCGCAAGTAAACTATAAGCCAAGCTCAGAACCTCATTTACCTGTCTAGAGTACATTTGCAATATAGACTCAGAGATCCCAACGCGCGCTTAAAGTGACCCGCATTTCTTTTAAGGGTAGTTGCTTCCTAACACTTAGACACTAAGGCGCATCGTAGATACTTGATGCGTAAGTATCAAGGATATTTCACAGCATAGCTGCCTAATGTTTCTTTCTTGTGCAGGAGTAGTGGTGGAACCAATGCGTTACAGTATTCTACGTTTTAAATGCACCGAAAAATATACATCTCGAACCAGAGTCAGGGAAAAAGAGGTAAGCATGAGTCAGAGTGGGAAAATAATTAATACAAATACGGATCCATCTTCCGAGGTTTTGATCCTTTGAGAGAACATACGAAGGAGCTATTCCAATGCTCTGCTTCTCGAAGGAGGGCCAAAGCAGAAGGAATCGAAGAATTCACATAGCCATATCTTGTGTAACTAACTAACTAGACTCCAGCATGGGCTTTCGAGCCGGATCTGTATAAGCCTTATGCTTAACAAGCCAGATTAATCTGCGGTGGTGTGCTATGTGATGGCAGATACTGAGAACAGGGGTTTTGATGTCTAGTGACGCGAATTCAGACCACTTCGATCGAACGAGATTTTTGAGTAGAATTATCGAACCGAATATCTTGATTAGGCGAGTCTACATAGGCTTATCAAAAGGAACTTCTTAGAATCTCAGCTTTGGCTTCTTTCTCTCTCCTTCGGTCATGCCGCTTGGCGATTCCTAAGAAAACCCACAAGATGAAATCAGCATCAACGAGCTGCGTGGACTAATCGAAGGTTTTTGTTCATGTACCCAGACTCGCAAACTGGGATCGATCTCTAAGAATGACTGAGGCCTGTATTCCCAAAAGAAGATCATCCCAACCAGAGTCTAAACATAACATCTCAACTCAATATGTTAGCTTTTCGCTATTTTTCCCCTTACACCAACCAGAAAGCACATCTCTATCTATTACTCCTTTTCAACCTCCTCCTCCTCCACCTCCTCTGCATCCGGATCCGAAGCTTCGCCATTTGCCTCCTCCTCCTCTTCACCAACATCCACAAGGTCACCAGATCCCTCGTTCTCCAACCTCAAATACTCCTCCCACTCCGGAAACAACTCATCATCTTCTCCAGGAACACCCACTGTCTTAGCCACGCGTTCCTTCTTCGCAGTTTTCAGACTATCTTTCCATATTCCAACAGTCTTGGGCGCCAAACTAGGCCTGTAAGTCTGCGAAAACAGTACAGCTTCGGCTTCCCGTCCAGTTTTGGTGAGGAGATCAATACACCCCTCTACATCAGCTAATTGCCAAAGACAAGTAAAAGCGACATTATGAGCACCAGCTGCTTGGGCCTGCTCGCTAAGTGCTTTCAGCCCATCCCTGTCACCAGTCGAAGAATGAAGCAGGAGTAAAGAACCGAGATCCTTGGCATTCTTAAAACACTCCGCAGCAAGCGCAACATCCCATCCACTCAGCGCAGCATCACCGACCGTCTTCCACTTATGCTCAACGTCGGCCTCCTTCGCAAGATCGAGCGCAATGTCCAGATGCCCCAAAGCGAGAGCTAAATCGAATTTATGCTCAGTATCAGTAGCGACTTCGAGAGCGAGTTCTTTATGGCCTTGTCCTTCGAGGAAACGCGCGATTTTGTTTAGTTGATCTTGCGGGATGGTAGGGAGCAGCTCTTCGGCTGTTTCCATATCATCGCGGAGGACGAGGGTTTGGTATTCAACGACGGCGAGGGAGAGGGCGAATGAGGTCACGTTAACATCTTTGTCGGCGAGGTAGATGCGCGAGTCGCGTTGAATATAGCCGAGCAGGTACATGGGTTGGTCGAAGTGGGAGATTGTGTAGGTTTGGTCGCCAACGAGGTAGTTTAGTCTGTTGGTGCTGTTTGTATAGATGAAGCAATCTCCGACCCATTCTCCAGTTCGAACACTGTAGTCTTTAGCAATATTCGTTTACCATGGAAAATTTCTTACCTCTCGTTGATATCAGTAACAACCTCGAAAGCTGCCTCCACACCATCATCGTCAACCTCTCCATTTTGAACGGCGGCCAAGAAAGCATCTCTCGAGAATCGAAGGACGTAAAAGGTATCTTCGCAAGCAATTGCAACCAATTCTCCGTTCTCAGACCAGTAAACTTCCCGTGGATCAACCTCAATTCGACGAACCAGGGCACCAGTCTGCCAATCGAAGAAGCCAACTCCACCTTGTCCCTTGACACCAAGAAGCACGCCTCCAGTCAAGCCCTCAGCTTGAAACCCAACATCGAGTCCTCCAGCCTTCTCGACGAAGTTCTTGAAGATCTTGACGCTAGTTGCTGATTCACGGATCGCGTAGTCGTTGCTGTTCTCCTTAGATCCCCAGCAGAAATCTAATGCCGAACCGAAGGCCTTATTTCTCCAGGCAAGAGCTGTGTAAATGATGAATTCTCCGTCGCCGCAAACAGACACGAATCGGCCATTGGGAGAGTGGAGAAGGGTTTGTGGGTAGATTTCGCAATTACCGAGATCTTTCGTGGGAAGGGAAATGGGTTCGTTGTCTTTCAGGGAGGCATCTTGTCTCGTCAGTAATACTCACAGCTAACTCCGGGAAAACTTACCTCCTCCCTTGATGATCGAGGAAACTACCTCGCTGTGTCTTGCCCAGATCAACTTTCCAGAGCCATCCATAGACACTGCTGGCTCTTCTCTGCCCATCTTAACGACCACCGCACCCTCATCGAAACCAACAGCAACACCTTGCTTACCCCGCTGGTAGCTGACACACCAAGCTCTTTCTAAGCCATAGTTCAGCGATTGTTCCAATCGGTATGTATTGGCGTGCCAGATCTTGACCGTTCCATCCTCGGATCCAGAAATTATGACAGGTAATTCTGGGTGGTAGCATGCGAATGAGACATTGCTGGTATGGCCCTCTAAAGTCGCAATCAATGACTTGGTGGTGTAATCCCAAATCTTGACTGTTCGGTCATCCGAAGTGGTGAGGAGATATGGCTTATCGGACTGAGGGTAGTAATCGACGTGATTGACACCTTTGGTCTCATGTGCCTCCAGTGTGAAATTCGCAGTGGAAGATCCCAAACTCCAAATCTTCACCGTCCTGTCCAAACACGCCGAGGCAAAGGTATTGGTGTCCTTGGGGTTGATAGCAAGACCCATAACATAATGGCTGTGTCCCTCGAAGATCTGCACACATTTCCATCCCTTGTCCCAATCCCATAGCTTAATTGTCATGTCATCGGAAGCGGTAAGGACGAACGGTTGTGAAGGATGTACGACGATTGCTCGAATATAGTCGGGATGAGCTTCGAAAGACGTGATCTTCTCGGAGGTGTTGTAATTGTAGACTCGCAATTGGAAATCATCTGATCCGCATACGATCCAGTTCTTGCGCGCAACGAATCGTCCAGCTCGTACGGGGACATCAGTCAGTTCGAAGCTCTTGACTACTAGCTGTGGAGGATTAGCACGCCGCAGATAGTACTTATTGGAAAAAAACGTACTCCTGTCTCGTAAGACCAGATGTATGCATGTCCTAGGTATTGTCAGTCAAGCCCCATCCCATCAAATGCGCCGGACAACATACCGCTGTAGAGTGTTGTCAAAATCCATGGCTCGACAGGATGGAAGTCGATACCCTTGACTCTCTCGCTGCGGGCAAACAGCTGTCTCTGTATTATGATAATCGAATTAGCGTTGTTCATAGGCATATTTCCAACAGCAATGACCTGGCGCAACTCGAAGCTATCCCGGTGATCTGGTGGGGGTTGTGCCATCTTGAGCTGCCAGTTTCCCTCCCCAGAAGAGATACATTTAGTTGTATCTTTAGGAAGAGGCCACGCACCTTGACGTCTAGACGCATATCTGTGGATATTTGGTGATCGTAATTCTAGGGATAGTTGCGGCAAGGGGGATTCGGAGGGGAGATGTGGCTTGAGAAAGCGTAGAGGACGCTCTGCTGGGAAGGGCGTTGCGTTGTGATCAGTCGCAGATTTGAGGCGAAGATAGTGTAGAGTTCCGGGCAATTTGGAGGCCGTATAATTCGTCGCAAATCGGAGGAGCGAAGCGTCGTGAGAGAGGAGCTGAGGAGGGATGAGGGGGTCGTGACGATGAGGCTCAAGCCGTCTGGATTTCGAGATTCGTGGTCTTTGGGGAACCGGCTTGGCGGGGCCAGATTATTGTGGAGTCGCCTAAATCGACCATTTGGGCTTAGATAGCGTTACTTGACAATCGACGTTCCCCCAAAGTAAATAGATGGGCATCGGTAGCCATTAGAAGAAGTCAGACCTGTCTCGAAGATAGTGAGTTCTGTCTATGTCTGTAGAAAATTTCGCTAATAGTGGTTGAGCTCATGTGTTTCGTGGCTTCCATCGAGTGTTGTCATTATTCGTGCTACGCGTATATTCGTAGCTCGGGAGAATTACGAGCACGATCCCTTCCTCCAGGTATGTGGAACATATATATTGAATGTCCCGAGATTCCCACAAGACATGATTCCTCTTTTTTTTATTAAAAAAAATGGGAGGTGTCTGCCTTGCCAGCTTCTGAGTTTCATCTTGGCCTCTTTTCTGTTTCAGTAATAGATGTATACAGTGGTTACGGTTGTGAAAGTATAACGACAACATTTTTGAGTGGAGTGAAAGCTTAGAAACAGTTGTAGATGCAGCTGGGATATTCGACAAGACCTAGTTTTGTAATCTTGGAAATTTTTGCTCTTTATCAGATCCCAGTTCGATTCTCCAAAAGATCGTGAAAGAAGATAGATAGGCAGGCAGGAGATCCAATGTAGCACCTTTCACCCTTATTGTTATGACTCAATTTTATTTTTGCGTATATTCATTACAACATAATCACTACTTTCTCCTTCTTTCTGCCCTCACTCTCTTCTCAGACCTACCTCTCTCCTCAGATCTTGGACTTCTTCTTGAACGCCTCGATCAAGCTACCAGTACTCGAATCATGCTCCCCCTTCTTGGCACCTTCTTCTAATTCACCCTGAATCTTCTTGGCAAGACTCTTGCCCAACTCAACACCCCATTGATCGAACGAGTTGATATCCCATACTGCTCCCTCAGTAAAAGTGAGGTGTTCGTAGTACACAATTAGTGCACCAAGTGTCGCGGGTGTAATCTTGTCCGCAAGGATAGAAGTCGTAGGCCTGTTTCCAAGGAAAGTCTTATGCTTAATCAACTCTTCCTTGGTCCCCTCTTTCTTCAACTCCACCTCATCCTTGCCGACCATCAGAGCCTCCGCCTGCGCGAAAAAGTTACTCGCGAGCATTTTCTGGTGCTTATTGTTATCGATCGGGTTATGGCTGTTGGCGGCAAGGATGAAATCCGTAGGGATGAGCTTTGTGCCTTGGTGGAGAAGCTGGTAGAAGGAGTGTTGGGCGTTGGTAGCGGGTTCACCGAAGAGGATAGGACCGGTGGTGTACTTGATGAATTCGTTAGTGGAGCGCGAGACGGCTTTACCGTTGGATTCCATGGAGAGTTGTTGGAGGTAAGCGGGGAAGCGGTGGAGGTATTGGTCAAATCTAACAGTTCAGATAATTAGCTTGGAGTCTTGTGAACGCGATTTGGGAGTCTGGGAGGGGAGACAGGCTTACGGGGAAACCAAATGCGTCTGAGCACCATAGAAATCACTATACCAAACACTCAACAAACCAGCGATAACAGGGATATTCTTCTCCAAAGGCGTCTCGCAGAAATGCTTGTCCATGGCATGTGCACCTTGCAAGAACTCGTAAAAGTTCTTATATCCGATATGGATAGCGACACTAAGACCAATAGCTGACCAAACACTGTAACGTCCTCCAACCCAGCTCTCAAAGCCAAACATGTTCTTGGCATCAATACCGAACTTGGTGACTTCAGACTCGTTGGTAGAGAGAGCAACGAAGTGCTTGGCGATGTCTCCCTTGCCGTCGGTCTGCTTGAGGAACCATTCCTTTGCAGAGTTGGCATTAGTCACGGTTTCGGCGGTAGTGAAGGTCTTTGAGGCGACAAGGAAGAGGGTTGTTTCTGGGTCAGAGTCGCGCAGGGCTTCGGCCATGTGGGTTCCGTCGATATTGGAGACGAAATGGAGGGTTTGTTTGCGATCGCCGTAGAATTTGAGGGCTTCTGTTACCATGACAGGGCCGCTATTCAACCTATATTAGCACAGCTTCCGCAGTGAGGTTAATTGCAAGGGGGGAGAGGCTCACAGATCCGAGCCACCAATACCAACATTGATGATAGTAGTCAAAGGCTTCCCAGTGAAGCCCTTCCACTCACCACTTCTAATCGCCTCACTAAACTCCTCCATATGCTTCAACTCCTTGTTCACACCTGGCATGACATCCTGTCCATCAACCTCAATGCTCTCACCACCTGTGTTCCTCAACGCAGCGTGCAACACAGCTCTTCCCTCGGTGTTGTTGATCTTCTCGCCCTTGAACATCTGATCACGGAGTTCCTCAAGCTTGGCTTCCTTTGCGACTTGTACCAAGATCTTGAGGGTCTCTTCGGTCAAGAAGTTCTTGGAGAAATCGAAGAGAATCTCAGTACCATCGGCGGAATTGGAGAATGTGTGTGAGAACTTGGAGAAACGTTCTGGATCCTTGGCGAATTCTTTCTTCAGGACGAAGGATTTCCCGACTTCATTGTGATGTTGTTGAAGGGCGGACCAGGAGGGGAGGCTGTCTGCGACCATGGTTGCGTTTGATTCTCTGTTATCGATGTGTCGATTCGAGGGTATTGTTTATCTGCTTCGTAGCGGTGAAGCTGTTATTCTAGTTGCTTGCTTTTAGAAATGGGAAATGTTTCTCCGGAGAATTGGTTGGAGAATTGGTTCTGAGAGAAGTGAAGATTCTGTGACGAGAAAAATGTTAGCTGATGCTTTTTGATCTTAGATTGGATGCTACGGCCTCAAATTCTGCTTTGCGGTTCATTGTCTAGATATATTTGGCCGTCGAGCCAAAACAGCTCATCAAACAGAGCAGAGCGGGGTCCTTCAACAGCAGCCAGCCAGCCATCATGCTATATGACCGTATAGGGTACTCGTGAGAATCACGTACCTGCAAATTGAAAGATTTCTGAATAGCTTCAAGGTTCAAGAAGCAATTGAGCTGACTTATCGTTTCAATTGGGAGAGCTGTTCAGGAAATGTTTATAAAGAGATGGGGGAAGCTCGGAGAAGCCAAATGACGTTTCTTCCACCCCTCTATTAGCGTCCTTTTAGGCTTTTCCTCGAGCCAATCATGCTTGTCTCCGAAACTGCCGACAATTTCACTGGTCCCAACAGGTCCAGACTATTCTGATAACTAAGCTTTATACATATTCCTGATTGATTCCAAAGATTTTACTACGGAGAAGGCTACTAGTAGATGGGTCGGAAGAGGATGTTGATGGACTCAATGCCGTGGACTTAAGGCAGAGAAGAATGATTGTGTTAGTGACACGATGAGGTAATTCTTGGTGGACTTCAAGACGCTTTACGGTCGTGAGCATATTATGACCATATCTGCTGAGTCTTCTAATTGACACAATCAGATAGCTTGTTACGAGAAGATACACAGTGGAATGGAGCAAGAAATGCATATCGTAAAGTATCCATGAATGCATGCAGAGTCTATTCATTGGCATTGGGTGGACCTACAACAACATCCATCATTTTGCTCCCTTTCCCTTCCATGTCCATCGTACTACTCGTGCCCATCACCATCTCGCAAAGTCGAGATCGAAGTCGTCAGATGAATCCAAGTTTAGGGAAGCTTGCCGTGCAGGCAATCGCGAGACTTCCCATGCAGTAATATCAAACCCCGTCAACGCCCAACCTCGCGCGCACGCACTGATCAGCATCGCGAGAAAGTAGTCTCGAATCGCTCAACTCATTTCATGGCTTTCATTTTCGTTCGTTTTCTTTTGTCCCACTACCTCTCGGTGACACTCCCCACGAATGAAGGATCTCTGAGACTGCCACCTCCATCACCCAGGCCAGCAACAGGTCTAGAGAAGTCAGCTATGATATTTCCTATGTGGAACATTGAACGCAAGGAATCCAAGTGTCATAACTTACCTATTGTAACTGAACCCAACAAAATCTCTTTGAGCATCATCCGACAACACTGGTCCATCCACATACGAATCCTGAGCGATTTCTTGCGTGAATTCAGTATCGAAATTCTTAGTATCCAGAGCATCAGTCTGCGGAAACATTAGTATACGTTCACTTCCCATCCAACCATCTCCACAATCAAGGTGAGAACTTACCACATTGGGCTTAAAAGTCGGCTCATACTTCCTCTGAAGCAATTTTCGCCAATCAATGCTATGGAAGAAAGGATGTGCTTTAATCTCAGAAGCTCCATTAGCACCTAATCGTTGGTCGGGTTTGCGGTTTAGAAGTCTCGTCAGGAGATCCTTAGCGGAAGGGGGAACGACTTCTGCGCTAGGGAAGTGAAGTGGTTCGGACAAAATCTTCCGGTACATCTCATTAGTGTTCTCATCGTAGAATGGTGGTAATCCTGTCAACATCTCATAGAGAAGAACGCCGAGAGTCCACCAATCGACGGTCTTGGTGTAACCTTGACCTAGGAGCAATTCTGGAGCGAGATATTCAGGTGTGCCGCAGAAAGTGTTGGTTCGGTCCTCGTCTTTCATGTCGAGCTTACAGAGACCGAAATCGCAGAGAGCAATGTGGCCAGAGTAGTCTAGAAGGATGTTCTCGGGCTTCAAGTCACGGTAGATAACGTTGAATCCGTGCAAGCATTCCAAAGCACACAGAAGCTCTGCAGTGTAAAACCTCGAGCGGTTGATGTCGAATCTCTGCTCTTTTTGCAGATGGTGGAACAATTCTCCGCCATTGACGAAAGCCAAAACGAAGTACAACTTCTCAGGCGACTGGAAGGTGAATTTGAGAGGAACAATAAAAGGGTTGTTGATTTGGGAAAGAACTGATCGCTCGGCTAGGGTATGTGCGACTTCTGATCGGGAAATGATGTGAGCTTTTCGAATCGTCTTCAAGGCGTAAATTCGCTGGGTATCCTTCTTCTTGACCTGCATAACTTTTCCAAAACTGCCCTTTCCAACTACCTTCAACAAGTCGAAATCCTCAATCTTCAAAGAGCGCGATCTGTTCTCAATGTACTGTACTCCAATGCGGATTTTTCCAGTACCATACTGAACGTCCAACCATTCTGGTCCTGATTGTCCTAGTGCCTTCTCCTTGGACGCCCAGTCTGTAGCTGCCTTCTCCTTATCTTTCTTGCCCAACTTCGGATCCTCGACGTATTTGTGACTCTCCTCAAATCTGGGGTTGATCCGTGCCACACCAAGGAAAATATCTGTGGTTCGTCCAGATCCTTGCGGAGCATTCGGGTTGCGGAGATAAAGGTGGACAGCCAATTCAGTAACTCTCGAAACATCGAACTTGTATTGTGTATTGTCTCCAGCCCATAGAGGATCTTGGGGGGTTCCTGAGACTGCATTGACGAAGACTTGCAACTTATCGAAGTCGAGGAGAGCGTAAGGGAGATATTTGGAAGAAATCCGGCCGTGGTTCGTAGGCACATTACTGAATCCACCTCCGGATGTTTGTGGTCTGGCGTTACTGGCATACGATCCTGCAACACTGCCTACTTGTTGTGATGAGCCCGGTCTTACTGACCCAGCGACTCCGAATCCATTTCCTTGTGATAGAGAATTGGAGGTATGTGTGTTAAAGGAGGACTTGTATTGCTCGGGGAGGGAGAAGTTCGACCCTTCGTGTAATGTAACGATCAAGATACCAGGTCGAGGTTGAGCAGGCGGTTGAGCAGCTATGATTTCCGAAGCAGCTAAACATGTCAGTCTCGAGTCGTTCTGGGAATTGTCTCTTTCATACCAATGCCATTGTCATTGAGAGACGAGCCACCTATGCTGGCCTTCTCTTCTTTGGCCGAATCTCCTGTGATTGTAGACGAAGATGTAGAACGAGAGAAGGTATTGGCAAGAGGACCAAGATGCGTCTCCTTGAGCTCTAGATTGGCTGGTCAGTACTGGTCGTATTGAAGCGGTAGGGAATTGATATCGGTGCCCCCCTCCCCACGTCCAAATGGCGGGGAGACAATTGTCTTTGGTTGGGTTGATTCAGGACTGCACTTACTCTTGGTGAGCTTCCACGACATATTGATGGTGTTGTGGAAGGTGAGATGCTCGAGAGGCGGATGTGGTAATTTTGCTTTTTCGTAGAGGGTAGGGTGGAGGGGAAGGAGAG
>JACBAH010007007.1:0-18871 GCA_014282315.1 Neospermospora avenae | reverse complement strand
TTGGTGGGAAAAGACTGCCTCGGCTATCTGAGCTGTGACAGTTTTGCTTGCCTGTGACATTCGCTTTCCCCGACAGTAAGCGAGCCCCGAGCGAAACTGGAGGTGGGCCGGCTAGTACATATTCTGCCCGGCGGTAGCTTTCGTATGCTTACAGGCGATGGTTGTGGCTGCATCTTTGCCTGTTGGCCAGCTGTTTCAGATGTTGACAAAGTCTTCCCGCCCCGGCAAGAGCCAAATCCCAATCAGCCAAAGATTCAATCTCTGACATAAACAAGCTAGATCAATAGCAGGTTCCAAATATATGGAATGAACAATGTTGGTAAGACGCCCGAGAGGCCAGTGGCACCAACATATTATGCACCGTCGACCAAAAAGTACCCCACCTCCGACACGATAGAAAAACAACCAGCTTAAACCAAGGACCCCGTATTTGTTTCCAGAAATTGTTGCTTGCATGATGCACGTATCGTCCCATAATCACCACTTATTAGTCCTTTCAATCCCCTTGGTCCATCTTGAAAGCAAGAAACATGCTTCACTCCCGCAACGATGCAACTAATCGTGCTTCTCACATCTCCACATTAGCATCGGTGTTCTCCACTTCCCAGACCGGATATGAAGTGCCAGACATCCGCACCAAGACGACCCCTCATTATTCGGCTTCGAATCCTTCTTCTTCAAACACTTGAGCCACCGTACTCCCCCCACAAGTGCAATGGACTAAACTCTGCTTATCAGGTGGCGTCTTGTTTTCAAAGCCTCTGACTCTGACCTAGTATTGGCATTCCTAACCGATATCTCTCTACCTTGTCTAGGATAGTACAGAGGGCAGATGCATCGGATGGCTGTCTAGTAAGGGCTTCGCGCCGCACAATGAGTATTATGACTTAGGAAGCAGGTCTCCGTCATTGTTGTCGGAACACGTCGAGTCGCGTGTCTCCAGAATCCAATGATGTTGCCCATTGCATATTCTGCAGCTGGCCAATGCCTTGATTCCCTGCCAGTGACCTGCATACTTGACCAAGGCTGCCTCGCTCTATCTAGGTAGTCAGCGGAACAGCATTCTCCAAGAAGCGCTTTTCTCAATCTCGGCTTGCTAAGCAAAATTACGAAAATGGGGAGCTGTTATGAGACATTTCTCTGTTGGCGATCAGCAGTCATTGGTTGTAAATCTCATTTTGCATCTGTATCATTGCACTAATTAATCGTTTCCATCTGGACTTCTGGATCTGCTTTTCTTCCTCGCTCTGACCTGTAAGCTAATTTCAACGGCGGCGACGCTTTGACTACACAAACACCACAACAACCCATGTGGAGGTGGGAGAATTACACGGGTTGAGCACAGGCAAATACACTTAGTATCGATGTGACGTAGGGCGGACAAGAGTGATCGCGAGACATCTCAATACAACGGCCACGGGTTGGAAGAGTACGAAGTGTGCCGCGAGCTGAGGCTGTGGCTTGGCTATACACATTTTCGCCGCTTCTGGGCATATGAGCCATAGAGTGAGGGTGTTAAAATCGTCCTCTTCAGCTGCTTCAAGCCTCTTTGACAGGGAAGGGCTACATGGCTCTAAATTACCGCAGATCCCATCAGCCTGGGAGAGACATAATTTGACAACGCACAACACCACAATCTCCGATCTGAATCCCCATTTATTTTCAACATCAACTTCCCATGCACAATTCAAATCCGCGATCCAACTAAAGTTTAACAAAGTACCATTTCTTTTTCCTCAGCTCATGTTTAGAAAGGAGCGAAATGAACATGTCAGTTTTGAGTAAACATGCCAAAATACCTACCGCTTCGGTGTTGATCGGTCCTGGGATCTGACATGGATTAAGATTTACCTTGCAGCTTCTCTACTGTAATAACCCGAAGAGCACAGATCTTGCCCGTCGCCCAGGATAATCGCGTGAAATATCCAAGATAGTAACTGGACCCTCTTTTATTTCAATTATGTCCGGAGGGGTGATAAACGAGCCAATCAATCATATCAACACGAAATATACACGCTTTATGTAATCCGCACCTGCACAATCACTCCACAACCTGTATGAAAACATTATACCCCACTTTCTACCAAGGCGTACACAAACTCAAAATGAGAGGGAAGCATCATGCTTGAACCTAAAGACCTTTGCTTTTTGTGTTTGGCTGTTTCCTGTCAAACCCGCAGGAAACAGAACGAGAGAAACGTAGAGCAAAGCCATTATTCAACGTTTATTTCCTGCCCATCTAATCTAGTCTTTCACATGCCCAACATGCAAGCACGGAAATACCCATCTACTCATCATCACACCACCGGACCCCTACCCCTATCAAAGTGCCTAGAATGGAAGGAGAATGGTGAAGGCATAACATCATAATTTCGCAAGATCACCGTCCACGACTCTACCCGATATTCACAGCTAGCACTCGAACGCCACGCTTCACATCTCTTTCCTCGAAGTAGAGGACAACTCTCAGTCGGGCCAATCAACAGTCAATTTCACCACGTTGCGCAATTTATGTCTCGTGAGATCTAGCCAGTAGTGAGACCCTGAGGCAAGGGGTCGGGACTGTTATGTTTGTTTTTATAATTAGATTCCCACAATCCCCCCGTAATCCTGACCCCAGTAGCGTAGTGTGCCTTCCCGAGGCGACGAATGAAAGAGGCCTGGTGGACAAGCCTGGCAGCCCTGGGCTTTAGCCTCCACTTGTGTATGATGTGATAGAATGGTAGATCGATCTCACACATTTGAACTCAAAGCATACCTAGCTAGGACAAACCCGAAGCCCGCCAAAATACGTAGTTTTCTTGCTTCGACCCTTCGTGCCGAGGTGAGTCTCCGCTGGTCCCGTCTCAATTAGATGAAGTTTGTCTTTTGTTTTTCGGATCAGGGACAATCAACCCAGGCGAGCCAGATGAATTTCCCCAATGCAAGGAGCCACGCTACCAAACACACAGCGGACATCCTCCAGACATTTTCGCTTCTACCAAGAGTTGACGCCAGTCACGTGGCTGTCATCAATCCGGCGCCCCTTTCTTCTTCCACGTGCAGCAGTGCGACACTAACACAGCCTTCCGTCTTACAACTAACCATACTTTCCACCATTACAAGTCAAGTGAACCTTAAAGTTCTTTCTGCTCGTCGAGTCGTCCAATCCTTCTTGCCTCACTTACTTTCCATCGCGTACCTGCATTTCGTTTCAAACCCCTCATTTCGCTCCTTCCGAGATCTTCACTTTGCAGCCGAAGCCGCTCTGAAGTCCGGTCCGGTCTCACTTCGCTTCGACCCTTCCCTTACTCAGGCTCTTGAACGTTCTGCTGTGTTGAGTTCCACAGTTGCACCTAATTCCTGGTAGCGCGCGGGTGGAAATGCAGTACGGTTTTCGTGTGGTTTGCTTTTGTACGATCGATCGATGTCATACTGTGGAACTCCATTCGTTCTAATGTTTCTCTTTGCTACCACCTGATTCTATGGAATTTGAAGATCTGTTCCCCATCTCCCGGGCCATGCTAGGAGGCGAGAGCCATGAAGTCTCACTAAAAGTCTAGACACGTGTGATGTGCATCATGGACGAAACATTGGGACGGCGGGAGCGGCAAATCGATTTCTGATCCGAGAAGGAGAAGTAATCGTATATCCTGTGGTGTACAGGTCGAAACAATCGCTGGTATTGGATGATCAAACAGACAGAGTCCGGGGTTGAAAGCCAAACTCAATCGCCCTGTCTTGAACTTCCATATTTAGATACATTTGGAATGTTGAACCAAATCCAGAATTGTCGATATGGTTTCAATTGTTCGACCTTGGTCTGTGGGTTGAGTTTAATTAACAAAAGGTCTCATCGCCAAACTTGACATTGATCATATGCTTATACGTCATTGACGGTGCAACCATAGAAAGCTATCAACGGCTCTGGTGTGGTATTCCTTATGGGGCCTGTCGTCTTACGGAGGACATTTCTTTTGAGGCCGCGTCACTTGGAGTTTTGAGAAGGGGGGAAAGTTTAAAACTCGACAGGAAATCATAGGTTCGGGCAATTCATCACCCTCAGATCCCCAGACCTCTCATGTTAATCTTTCCTTGCTTTGTTCCTAGATCCCCACCCTATGATAGCGGCACACCAACTACTTCGCTTCCTCAAAATCGTTTCCGTCCGAGGATCTTCTCTTCGCAAAACATCGAAATAATCCTGATGTAGGTGCTTGCCGCCTATCGGCATTCGATCCTTCACAGGAAACTTCCTGATCTACCTAAATCAACGATCGTACGAAGTACGAGATATATTTCCCTTTGCAAGGTCATCCTTGAGCAGAACATCTGTGCGAACACCATGACAAGTGACAGGTGGATCTGTGCGGGTATTGAGGCTCCGCAGTGCAGCAAAAAGGAAGCTTTGGCAATTTAGGTGCCGGTGCCGGAATGTTTCTTCATATGTCGTCTTGCTTTTTGGGTTCCTCCCCGTCTAGCAGCTTGGCTTGCTTTCAAGTCGCAAACAAAGTTCGGCCTCTAGTTTCAGCTTCAAGGAAACGGTCATTGAAACTTTTATATCCACCAGCTTCGCTCTACTCCGTTCTGCCACTCTGGTGAGATCACTGGACCTCACGTGCTAGTAAGGTAAACAAACATTGATGAGTGCGTAAGAGGCCCACGTTCATAGCATTCAGAGGTCTACTCGATTGATATCTTTCTTTACTACCCATTGACGAAGAAAAAATATCTGACTGATACTTTCAGCGGGTTGCTCTTTATTCGCCAGAATGGTGGGTAGCTATGGGGTGATTCTCGCCGCGGGAAAGCCCAAGTAAGCTCTATTTCGCACATAATTTCCCAGACACCATACTTGGTCATTCTGCTCTGATCAGTCATGATCAATTTCGTTGATACTCATTTATGACTATGAATGATGTTATATACTGCCGTAGCCCTTATCTCGGATGATTAAAGCTCAGTTCATCTTACAAGAAGCTATGTATTTGGAATATTCTAGCTTACAATGTTGGAACACTAGTTGAGTAAATTTCCGCAATGTATCTATGGCATAAAGTAATTACTCAAGCAACAATGCTAGGATATTCGAGACTTTGATTCAAGTAGCATTTATCGAGCTTTTCGAGGCGAGCTCTCACTTCACTAAAGATGGTTGCAGCCAGCCTCGACATCATTTCAGAAATGTGACTATTCATTCATTGATATCAGCCTGAGGGACTACACGTCACAGCTGCTCAGCGATCGAATACCTCCTCCTTTCCCAGGTCTGCATCTGATAGCAACCACACGCATATCACATGCACTGTTCACCTCTCACCTTTTACAGCCCCTCAACCGCATCATCAGTTCTCGAAGCGGGCTCTGATCTCCTCTATTTCATCAAGTCTATGCTCCAAATTCGGCACTCTTAAAACCATATTAAGCTCCATCGTATCATTTACCCTCATCTCCCAGTTCTTGTCCACATCCTACTTACTTCGTTTTCTTGATGTAAGAAAAATTTCCAGTTGCGTATTCAAAATAAGGATGAGGTCGATTCTCGTCGCCTCGTCGTTAGTCACAGCAAGTTACATTCCTCAATTTCTCAAGGTTGAAGGTTCACCTCAAAATCCAGCATATGGCGAGTGAGGCCATACACTTCCTCACTCATAACGCCCTAGAGATGACAGTGACTCGAGGCAACCAATGCCAGGATATCCTGAAACCCCTTCATATTACAACGGACGCTGATAGCGGCTCGAAAGAGTAGAAGTTGACCTAGAGCATACAGCGAGGCGCTGGATGGTTTATGAGTAGCGCAGCCAAGCGGAACGTTGTCCTGATAGAGATGAGGTTCTCGTGAGTTCTTACGTAGATATCTCGCGTGCATATCCCAGGTTACTGCGTGTGGGATGGGACCTCAGTGGCTTCCTGGGGAAGAGAGATATATAGTTACCTAGTCGAACTAAGGATTAAGCGTGTTGCTTTTGACGTGGAGTTGATAATAGGCTTGTTGGGTGAAGTGTACTGGAAAAATATTGCTAGTTTTCACGGACGACGAAAAATGAGCTCCTAGTTCTGAGAAAGGAGTTTATTTACGACAGATAGGAAGGGATGGAGAGCTATTGGTGGAACCGAAAAAGTCCTCGTATTTGACAAGCTTATTGACATCAATTTGTACGATCAATTTCGAGGAGAGGAAAACGTTCGATCCAATGATCAGCCTCGGAGGAATCAGCTACACTTGTGGATCTTGCGTGCTGAGGGCAGTGACAAAAAGGCGCTGAGCCGTTCATGAGACAAGCCTGACAAGGAGAATTGGAGAGGCTCCATACGATCAAATCAGATTCTCTTTGCTACTTGACTGTTCACATTTTTGGCGACCAAGCCACATCATGTGTGTCAGAAAACATATCAGTATGTTAAGCGCTGTGATTAGCAAAGCTGAAATGCTATTGGCTGAAATAGCTACCAAAGCCATGGAGTTCGCCCAGCCTAGCGCAAGTTCGGCGAACCTCATCAACTGCAAATCGTCTTTGGCGATCAACACACTAGGTCGTTCAAACATCAAAATTATCGTTGCCCTCTTTGACCTTTCCTTTCCCGTAAGTAGCAGCAAATCTCTCCTTCATGTGCTGCTCCACCGTCAACTGCTTGCCATCTGGATCACTCCCGTCCAGCGGCTTCAAAACACAATCCAGATTTCCATCGAAAAAGAACGGAGCAGAATACCTGTCTCTCCCACTCTTATTTACAACTCTATGCAGGTTACTCCTGTACTTCCCGCCCGTCCACGTCTCTAGCATATCTCCTACATTTACAACATAGGCATTTTCGTCTGGCAAGATCTCGACCCAAGTCTTTCCATCCCCATCCCAGACCTGCAAGCCCCCAACTTGATCTTGTAGCAACAGCGTGATGGCACCGAAATCAGTGTGAGCTCCAGCACCGTACTGTCTCTCCTCGTTTGACTTGTCTGGTGGATAGTGCAGCAATCTCAGGCCTGCCACAGCATCGTTGCTACAGAACTCTTTGAAGATGTCGGGTCCATACGGCATACCTGTAGCGAGGATATCCAATACTTGCAGTGTAAGTGCATACATCTTGGAGTAGTATTCTAGCATCGGTTTGCGGAAAACCTCTTCAGAGATATGAGACGCGTCCGGCCAAATGTTTGGACCCATGAGAAAGGCGTTCCTTTGGACTCTGGGATCGGTGGCTGGGATTTCTTTACCGATGTAAAAGCCCTATTTTCAGTGGCCTTAGTTATGGTTCAAGATCGAGTAAGAGAACTGGTTGCAACAAAGACTCTTACTTCTTTCAAATCCGGTAGGGTACCTTCCTGCAGTACTTGATTTCCAATCAGTTCGTACCCTCTATTGCTGGCACCAATGCTTTGGCTCCTATCATATTTCACCTTCTCCTCCAAGGGAAGCTTGAACAGTGCTTCTGAACCCCTGAACATTGCGTCTTGTAACAAACGTGGGATGCCATGACCCACAAGCTGGAAGAATCCAGTTGTACTACAAGCGACTCGAACCGCCTCGATGACTTGAGAAGCTTCTAGTGATGACGGATCGTGAAGGAATGTAGCAATATCAATAGTCGGAATTTTGAAGGTTGAGGTTGGCCCTTGTGCGATAGTCATTTCGAGACGACAATAGGAATCTGTTAACCAAAGTAATTTGTTGATTATGAGTTGCGCAGTCTCATTGAGTCTTAAGTTTGGTCTTGAAGGGGGTTGAAGTGAGCTTGGAAGCTGTAGGGTTGCACAACACATGTCATAATGTCAGCCTTTTGCTCAATACGGAAGCTGCCCGCGAGCCCCGTGCCTTCCTGCTTCCTAGATGTCCTTGCTCTAGAGATTTGCGATAAGAAAATCGGAGGCCGTCACTTTCCGGAAAGTACTACCATAATTGTTTGATTTCGTACGACAATAAGTATGAGACAAAACTTCTCAGATGTTCAATCTGCGAATCTATGTTTGGGATTTTCAATCAGATTATCCTAGTCTACTTTTTCAAACCAGGATGGTTATTCTTCTATTGATTCTTTTTCTTTCACTTCTTACCCCTTATTTCGTGTTTGCTATACCTATGATTTTCTCTCAGTTGTTCCTTTTACTTCATTGATGGTTCCAGCGCCAATCTACGTATTTTATCAAAAGTACTCTTTGATTACATCAACGTTTATTCTCTCAAATCAGGATAACAAGCCTCTCACCATAGGACCTTGAGATTTCATCTTAGAAGTCTTCTTGTGAGGCGATGATATTCGGTTCCCTGCCCGAAACATGACAGGATATCGAGGAAGACAAGTGAAGCAGGACATATAAGTGGATTTATAAATGCACCAGGGCGTTGGGATGGCTTGGGACAACATGCAGCAACTTTGGGCTTTGTGAAGAAGGCTTCTCAAGGTAGCGCTACATAACAAGTCCCTTGAACCCTCCTTACAAGGCCCAAATGGTTTCCGCAGGGCAGCAGTAGCCCACTACACGTGATTCAGTATGGAACTCGCTTAATCCAACAATCAAAACAAAGTCTCAATTCTAACTAGACTCCTCCAGACACTAGCTTGGAGCTAGCAATCTTGCATCGGAACATGCGATGGTGTAAATCTCAAACAAGTGTCTAAATATTGCCCAGCGTCTCATGCAAAGATCTGGTCATAAAGCAGAATAGGCTTGAAATGTCTAGTTCGACTGCGGCTACTTTTCTTGCATTAAAGAACACTGATGCTCAAGTGTGCACCCCAAGTATTCTCCTACAAATCGACCTTTGGGGGAGTAGTCCCAGGCAGCGGCTCAATACCGTCACAGACCCTCTCAAAATCCTCGTTCGGCAGATTTCGCATCACCTGATTCCCCTTGCCAAACTCAAGCACAGAGCCACCAGGTCCGTGTGCATGCCATCGTCTTCTCTTCAGTCCCGCAGGACCACTTGTGATGAACGCAAGCCACATGTCCTGCATAGCTTCGCTCACAGCTATCTCAAATGGCGTGCTCTCTCCACGTGCAATACCTGAGGTTCCAAATATCATGGGCAACTCTGAGGCGTGATAGGCCCCATGCCAGGGTCGGGGAGAGATATTGGCGAAGTCTCCTGCATACAGGTAGCGATATGTAGGTACACCGAGAACGTATCGATCTCTGCAAGTTTCCATTATTTAGACAAGAGTAAATAGTTCAAACAGGAGTGAGTATCATACTTGGTTGCTTGAACCGCGGGACAGGTAAAGTGGGAGAGGGTGTTGTAATTCGCATCCTCCATATCGACCCCTCCGGGGCTATATCGTACAAGAGAAACTCCCTCATTAGAATTTGAGCCAATGATGGCAGGCTTTCTCTTGTTAGAAGACCATATTTGCATTCTGAAACTGAGGGAGGCAAACATACTAGTTTTGTATAATTTCCCGCAACGGCTCGAGCTGTATAGTCCGAGAATACAACAACATCATCTGGTACTGGACTAAAGTTCAAGGACGGCGCCTTTCCACTCTGAAGGAAGTCCTCGATATCCACGAAGCTGATCTTACGCATACACTCAAGCTCAGCGATAGGCTTTAAGCCACCGCAGCCAAACTGCTTAGCAACATATGTAAAGTTACTGTGGGTAGGGTCGTTGGCGAGCATTGTTGGGTGAAGGGCTGTTCCCGAATCCATGATCAAACCACTTACAATTGGATCGTTGATATAGGCAAAATTGTAGTAGTCAACTGATGACGCGCCAGCAGACTGTCCCCAGCTATATTATAGGAATTAGTACTCCCACTTCAACTATTTTCGAGAAAAGAGTTTGTAAGGTCTCCGGAAAGTCGCGAGTGGTCGATTGAGGAATCAATTGGGTCTATCCCAGTGCATACTCACAGAGTGATACGTGAAGGATCGCCTCCGAAGGAACCAATGTTGGAGCGTACCCACTTCAATACTTTAGTATCGTCAAAATCCGATGTCCCAGGATCGGGGTCAGGATCAACAAAGACAATTGATCCTTTTCCAAGATCACCGAGCTTTTGAAGGCGGGAAAGTACATACTTCTAAGGCGAGGCGCTGATCGAGCAGTCCGACGTTATACTCATTATGGGGCTGACCAGCAGCGTTGGGAAACCCGAATATATTCAAACGATAACTGCACACGTCAGTGACAAGATTGAATAGAAGCTAAGGACTTCGCTCACTTTATGGCTACGACAATATGGCTTTGTGTCCTCTCGACCCATTGACTTGGTATTTGATACTCAACATCCAGTCCTCCAGCTTGAAACCCGCCACCGAAGATCCAGACTACCACAGGCAACTTCCGGGAATGCTTATTGAAAGGTGCCCAGATATTCAGATTCAGACAATCCTCACTTCTTGGGCTGTTTGTGTTGAATTCTTGCACATCAGCGGTGTAGACATCGGGGGCGTAAGGGTCTGGCGTTTGCGGGCAAGACGCGCCGAATCTAGTCGCATCAATCCTGTGCTGTGGAGACTTTGGAATTGGTGCAGCCCATCGAAGTGACCCAACGGGAGGTTCTGCATATGGGATACCCAAGAACTGCGCAACATTGGGGCTTGTCCCATTGATTATACCGTAACTCACTCCGACAGATGTATCGACTTGCAAAGAGTCAATGGCTAAGCATAAGTTAAGTAGAATTGATACAAAAAAAAGCTTTCCTAACAGGGTCTGGTTTATGGAAGTAAGGGACATCACGACCACTGATCTTTATCCCAGGGAGTAGAGGTATTGAATCTTGTGTTTTCGTAGGAGAGGAATTCAGAAGATCGAATTGGAAGGCCTTAGGGTGGAGTGACAGGCCTCAGTCAATCCATATCACGATCTTTATGTAGTCGGCAAGAGAATTGAATAAAAGTTTTCCACAGAAGTACTCCGTACGTCCTCGGATATGATTGTACCGAGAACGTATGTTTCTCGGAGTTCGTGATCTACATACTTTCCCCCTGTACAGCTGAGGTTTTTCCGGGGTTGTAAGCCAAAGAGCTCCCCGAGGTGGTACGACGTGTATTTGCTTTTGATGATCTACTACATGTTGCACGGCTCTTACTGACACTGAAAGTTATCGATTCAAATGTGCACTTTGGTGACGCAAGTGTGGAAAACCAGATAATCTCACTGCAGACCTCACTGCAGACTCGAAAATACTCTTACAACCCATGCTGTGCAACGATCCTGCTGTGTGTCTGGACGGATCTGCGACGATTGTCAGTACCTTCTATTCAGTGGCTGTAGCAAGTCGTCCAAAGTATCGCTCAATTTAGGGGTAATGTAGGCTAGAAACCATGATCATTACCTCGCCGCAGCTAGATTGTCTAGTGCATGGTTAGGTAGCTTATGAAGGGGCCAGGCATCTCGGCAAATTAGGCGAGCCGAAGTAAATACTATTTCGATGCTAGGAAGAAGTAGCCCGACGAGGGCGAAGCTGATATGATCGTCATATATAAGAATGGCGATTCGATATCCTGATTTTGTTACCTTGCGAGTTTAGATATTTGAAGTGGTACCGTAACTTTAGTAGTTGTACGTAGCGAGACATGTTGTCCCAATAAACCACTTTCCCGGAGGAAATTATGTAATGAAGTAAGGAAATCATGTACCAAATGCTGAAGGTTGATTATGAGCCTGAATTACGTTCACACAGTCCTTCCAAATGAGGCTCCTCAGAGAGATCTGAATGACAATATATGAAGGGAGCTTGATGGTAAAATCCGTGCACTTACATTAATCTGTTTGAAAAAAACAGACGTTGCGGGCTTATATAGAACATTTATACCAATTGAATGATATGTGGTACGTATAACATCTCGTTCATCAATGTTCTATCTCTCAGCGTTATCTACGATCTTTGGTCGATCTAGCTTCCATGTTTCATAAGCCAACCAGGTTATAAAATCGTTATATTGGCGACGGACTTTCAGGTGCAAGTACACTTCCTTTACCTCTGCACGAAATAAATCAGTTAACCAGAGACATGTATGAAATTCCTTAGGATTTTTTAGAATTGACCAAAATGCGTGAATGAGTTCAAGCGCTTGATGACTTGCGCTTCTAGAAACAAGCAGAAATTTGTATACAACAGGATTATCAAGGCTCAAAGCACTTTTTAATCTCCTCGCTGGCAATGCGATACCCATCACAGCACTGCGCATACATCTTTCTATCCACCATGAGTTCTTTCCAGCAGAATTCTAGCCCTACTAGCTCACGGTGAGCTATCTTTTGCAAAGTCAACTGGTCCTGTGCAGACATCAAACCCAGTTCTGAAGTAACAACCGCAACATGCATTTTTGCAAAAGCAGTTGCCATCCCAATCAAAAGGCCTCTGTACTCCATAGGGCGCATCGAAACATGTAGCATATCATCTACAAACTCCAAAGGCCAAGTTTGGAGAACATGCTTGAGAGAAGGTAAGGTTTCGTCAGATAAGCCATGCTGAGCCATCAAGTTAATTCCGATACCAACAAGTCCAAGACTGTTGGGACGTCGCAATTCTCCCATTCCCGCGACACAATCTTGCTCGACGAGGAATCCTCCTTGCGCTCGCAAGATCTTTACAATCGTACAACAGAATTCGTTTGCTGTCCTGAAAGGAATAGAGACAAATCCCTGGAGGAGGCATGGATGAGAGAGCCAGATTGGGAGGAAAATCTCAATTATTGGAAGGCTGTCGATGTTTATTGGAGGAAGGTCTTCAAACGAGATCAGAGTCGTGGCAGAGGGTTGGTGGTCCAAGCTCCTGGAAAATCTGCTCCCGTTGCAGTCCTTGAATGCTGGATAGCCGGAAAGTATATTACAGTCGGTTGACTGGCCTGGGTTTTCTCCATTCGGTGCTGAAGTCGTGTCGGCTAAGTTGTTGATCCATGTCCTCAAGGTATCGCATTCGTCATGACTAAAAGAGCCAAACATTCTTCCATTCCACTGTAGCTCCATCATGAATCGGCTTTGACTGCTATTGCCTCGGCAGATCCAGTACTTACTATTGCTCAAAGCATCAAGTAGCTCCCTCTGCCACTCAATAGAGGCAAGTTCAACTGGATTGAGCCAGTGAGCCACGCTCCGAGATCCAATTTTAACTTTGCTGCTACAGTGGATCCCATGAGTCACCTGTGCCTTAGCCCTGAACATCCGGATCACCTCCATTTCAATGGGACTCAGAGGATGTACGTGAGAGACATTGCCTGATTTATTTCTGGACGGACATACTGCAGTTCCAGGCATCCCCGATGAGAGAAGGTAACCTGCCTGTAGCCTTTTCCAGGCATTCTGGGCAGCTGCCTCTCCTTCAGCTCTGCGTACACACTCCATGTATTCGCAAACGATCTCAATTGCGATCGCAGTATGGCCCGAATCGGCGTTATCGATCGAGACGTGGAGAACAAAGTAGTAAGGATCAATCCCAACTTCTCTCAATTCTCTTCCGGCTTTCAAGGTGTCCATCGAGATTGCTTCGAAGTGAAGGTTGAAGCCCAAAATCTCGGGTAAAAATTCATTTGGGAATAGTGAAATGAGCAATTGAGATATCGCAGCTTTCCACACAGGAAGCCGGTCCAGCTGATGCCGAGGGTGACCAAAATCGAGGACCTCTGGGCTTGGAAGTCCAGGAGCGACACTTTTAAGCAGTTGATGGAACAAGTGGGCATGATTCTTCCCTAAATCTCCATCCCCTAGCTCCTCAGATAAGATTTGCCATGCGCCCTTTACCGTTCGTCGAAGTGCGAATGGCGTGGTGACTTTGCCAATGTAGCCCAGCCATGCTCCATCAACGTACTTGACTGGAGCGATTTGCTTCAGCCACCAGATAGCCTCCTCCCTATCCCGAAACAATTCTCGTGAACTACCTTCCTTCCTTCGTAGGTTGTATAGCTCCCATTCCTTCCCAATGCTCTCGTCCCGAATCCGCTGGAATTCGCTCAAATTCTTCCTCGAGTATGACTGAACTGATAAAATATTGGTATGATCCGGTTGTGTCTCAGCTGGTGCACTTGTCTCCTCCAGTAACGTAAGCAGCACCTTCTTGGCGTGAGGAACAATTTCTGGAAAACGCTCAAGATTGTGCAACTGGTAGTAAAGCTGCTTGATGTCTTTCAGCTCCCTTGATTTACCTCTAACATCATCTTCTTCGCGAGACTCCGCTTGTATCTCCGTATCCTTTGAGGCTTCTTGGAATGACTGGCGAGCAGCATCGCAGCGATGACAGGTTTGGTTGAACCATCTCCAGAATTCAGTCTTAGCCCAGATCTGGACTAAGCGTGTAGTCAAAGCAAAAGTAAGGAGCGTTATAGACACCACAACTGATCCGAGAATAACGAACCCCATGATGAGTGAAACTTGTTGTTCTCGGGGCAATGAACGGAATTGCCAAACATGCGACGGAGGGAATAAAAAGGCGGCGAATGACTAGCTTCAGACAATGGAATGGAAGTGAATATGTTTTGCCAAATAGTGGCACTTCAAAACCAAAAGAGTTTCTCGTATCTGTGCAACGTGAGGACAGTAATCGTCGGTTCCCCTCACACCTCCAGCCGAGAGTCGGTGTAGATAGGATATCTGGTTGCCCTATACCTAGCGTATATATATACAGCTCGCTCAGGGCATATAGCCGCCTACCTAAATATGATAGAAATATATATAATTAATTAGGTGCAGAGGCACCGGAATATATACGTGGCATGACTAAGTACATATTATACGCACAATATGCGTACTATATAGTATACGCTATATAGCCAGAATTCTAATATACCCCCTTTTCCGAGACTATACCCAATTAACAGTATAATTCCTATAAATTATAATCATAACGAAAATAATAAGGAAACTAATAAGGAATCGAGAAAGTGACTGTAAGAGCTCGAAATTCGACGTATCGTAGTCTTTAAATTTAAGGTATGTCTACCTTTTATAATCTTCATTTATGCAGTAGTCTAATGAAATCCCGTAATATATACTGAACTACGTATAAAACGTGTACGTCTCCCTCCAACGTAGTTAGTAGGGAGTTCTACGACCCCGGATTTTGACAATAGGGCACCACGTTACATATCCACCATGAGATTACGACTATTCGTATTGAACTACAAGCTAATTTACCTAGTTCCGTCCTTGATAAATTATGATCTCCAACCCCAGCTATTACTGTCACACTACGTACATTGATCGTGTCGCAGATCTGCGATCGTTAACACTACAGAATCTGTCCTTACTGTATTGATCAACGGGACACTAGAGTAATTGGCAGTGTTAAAGAGCAGGTCTCCATATCAATAGTTATGAAAACTCTGTACTGCCGTGATGCGTAGTCTCGAGATAGTGCTCCTAGCGTTTTCTACTACTAATCCTCGAAAAACAAAGTTACTAATCGGGAAGAAAGAACGTATCAGCGCTTACATCCTATTGCCCAAAAATACTTAAACGTAGGAAACATGATTTTCCACCCCTTGATCCTCCATGTTAAGCATAAGATAAGTGAAAACAGCAGCGCTTGGGCAACTAAAGGAGGATTCCGATATGAGATCGTATTCAACATTCATTTCCTAGCATCCCATTTCTCCAACAACACAGTTTCAGGTCGAAGAAAATAGCTGAGGTAGTATCGGTTCTTCGCCTCATCGAATGGTTGTGTCACTCTGTGCTTGGGAGAATGCAGCTTGCCTCTCGATAGCCTCTGCAGAGAATTTGCGACATTAACCAAGGCGCAACCCTCAATCGGTGCCGTGAACGCCCAATGGTTGGTATCTGGTAGCAAGGTGTTTATGCTCCAATCCTTGTAGAACAGGAGAGTAAATGTTCCGTCGTCAGTATGCGTGGTATCGGGTGCATCCAATGCTTTCGCGACCGATGGGTACAAAACTAGTTTCAAGCCACTGCCGCTGGGTTGGTCAGGACGATGGTGCTTCGCATATTCTGTGGACAAACTGTTGAGTAACGTCAAACAAGCCTGGTCACAACCGATGCTGATCTCGGTAATCTTCGACCACTCATCCTGGAATGCCTGAGGTAAGTGTGAAATAGAAGATCCCATGGATGTGATTTCGTCGCGTGAGATCTGGTGCATAGCTTTAGCGGGACAAAAGAGCTATATTTGAACATGATCAAGATCTTGCCTCAAAAGATTCCCCACCATAGTTCTTTTGGTAACCTAAGTCCTGCCCAGCTTTGATGTCGAACCTAGCGTCTTTTGCCTTCGCCGACTGAAGTTGGCCAAAGTACTTCTCCACTGTTGCATAGACAGCAGGTAGATGCCCAAGTACACGGTCGCCCTCGGAATCTCCGCGTAGATCCAGATGGAAGATCCCGGTGGTGGACGCGGCTCTTTCGAGGGCAGCAAGTTCAGCTGCGTCTCTTGATCGTAGTTTGACAAGTGAGATAATTGGAAGCTGAGCCACGGGAATACCGCGATCTATCATCGATTGCATGTCTGAAGAAAGGTTCTCCATCATGGGTAGCTCCGTTGTGTAGCTTCTAAGACATGTAGTGTCAGACCATACGAGGTGCGAGGTGGGAAAGCCATGTTTTTGTAGCTGCCTGTACGGAGGTGTGAAGGGTAAATTATGTCACCGCCTTTGGGCAGAACATGCGCGGCGACCACTCAGATCATCAAAATTCCGTTGTTCTGCCTAAGGTGGTGATAAAATTCACTTTTCACACCTCCGTAAGTGTTACAGATATCTTTCGCCACTTTGCTTGATAAATGTCTCCCGAGAACTCCATCTTCGGCAACTTGAGTGACACAGGCGACCAAATACTAGTATTCGGCAGGTCACATATGTTGTGCCCAATCTTCGTGGGGGAGGTACGATAATGTAGTGTAACGGCTGGGTACATTTGGCGTTAGAGACACATCGGTGCAATTTTTTATTTTCAAACCAATCAGGATTCAAGGTATCCAATTCTCAAATTAGGGTGAATTATGCATCGGCGAAGCTGTGACAGAGGTGATCAATTGACTAATCACTACGGGGTGATCGACCTCTTCAGACTCTTTTTCGGACTCTTCACCACCAGCATACGCTTCTGGCCTATCCGAGTTTTGGTGTATCATAAAACTCATAGGTAAGACCGGTGTAAACTGTCAGGTACTTGAGTCACAAGATAGTTATTGACATTAGAGAATCCTCAGACAATTCAGCCCTGGCTTTTATCCCTGCAGACTCCGAGCCCTGAGCGCCTCCCGGTACTAATGAGATTTCTGAAGAATCTTCCGAAGATTTTGCCCTGATGGAAAGAACTGTTATTGCTATATGCTGGTTTCATACGAAAATCCCTGAGGAAGCTCTCAAGCTTGAAACTTTTAAGAACCATTGAGTATAGCTGTATTTTACTCTGTGGGATTTTCGACTCTCGAGACGACTTTTATGGAACTCTTCTTCCCTGTTACTCTATCGAGACCATGACATCCGAAGAAAGGACCCCGTTACTAGCAAAAGCATCGAAGAGAGTAAATTCCTCCCCCGAAGAACAAAATGTGAAAGATTCGACAGCAGAGGCTGGCGGCAGATTTGAGCTGTGGCAGATTGCGGCACTATGCGGTCTGTATTTCTGAAAGATACTCGAAATAGCAGTGTAATTATCATGGTCTAATTATGTCCCCAGGAATCCTGATATCTTACGCAGATACTTCTTTCGCATGGGCAACCCACGAAACGATAGCGTCCAATTTCGATTCTCTGAGGCATTCGTCATGGATAATGACAAGCTTTACAGTAGGATATTGTGTGACTTTACCTTTGGTATGTGTATATGTTTCCAGGCTTATAACTCTCATACCGGCGGACAAGTTGCCTTTTTTACTGACGGTACGTTAATAGTATGGGAGACTGAGCGACAGTTATGGTCGTTTCTATCCTCTCATCGTTTCATATTGTATATTCTGTGTTGGCTGCGCACTATGGTGAGTAAGATCTCAATCTCTAGTAGTATGGAACCCAACATGCCATGAAGAGCCCCTGCTTGAGGAAATGAGAGGTCGACTGATGTCGGATAGTGGAATCGGTCAAGCTTACTGGCAAGTCATTCTCGGAAGAATTACCCAAGGTTGTGGGGCCTCCGGGATCATTTCATTGGCTTCTGTAATAATTACAGGCAAGTATTTGATTCCTTCCTCCGATTGTCTCCCGAAGACAGATGTCAGGAGATAACTTGCATCGTCAGATAGATATTGCCGCACCATCCGATGTAGCAGTTCTCAGAAGCTATGTCAATATTGCATCAACGGTTGGATTATCAAGTGGCGGTCCTCTTGGAGGGTTCCTCGCTGGAAAGATTGGTTGGAGATGGTAAACTCGCACTGTCTCTTTTCCAATGAAATGTGTTGACTAATCGGTTTTAGGTCTTTCCTAGGTCAAGTTCCCATCGCAATTGGATGTTGCGTCTTTCTCGCACGCAGCATTCAACCACCTCTCAGAATAACAAGTCAGAATGAATATCAGAATGGTGACGGAGAGGTCCACCATAAAGCAGATCTCCAGACTTTCGACTATCCTGGAGCCATTGCCCTTGCCATGTGGATTACTTCCCTGCTCGCAGTCATAGATCTGCAGAGTCAGCTTTCCTGGGGCCACCCGATGACCTTGAGTATATTGATAGTTGGTGCACTCGCTCTATCTGCATTTCTTGCTCTAGAGACTTATCCTGGAACCAGAGAGCTTCTCATCCCTCTGAGATTGTTGAAGACCGAGGTCGGAGCATTTTGTCTGGGACAGGTATGTCAGAGTCACTACCCCTGATTCGACCTCTGGAGTTATTTGAAGTTCCACCCATAGGTTATCGCAGAGAGCCATGTGTACTAATAGCACTATTTGTACCAGCTTCTTATAATTGGTGGCTGTCATGGGGTGAGTGAAACCGTCGAATCTTGGCCACTTTCATTAACAATTCGCTCGCAGTTTGTATCTCAGATAGCAGCT
>JACBAH010007006.1:0-18841 GCA_014282315.1 Neospermospora avenae | reverse complement strand
ATTATAAGCTTTACTCTTCTCTCTTCTAAATAAGAGTCTAATTTATCGAACCCTTCTCTGTCACGGTCTTTATTTATATAGATATCTAGATCCTTGTTATATATTTCTACTCTTTCTCTCTTAGGCATAGGAAGATTTATTTAAGACTAAATTTTTAAGCTATTAAAGTTAGTATATATATTATAAAATAAAACGTGACACTTAAGAATCAAAGGCTCTTTGATAACGATTTTGATGGGGGCTGATTCAGGTGGGTCGTGCACCCTCCGATGAAATAATCTCAAACACTCCTTTCACTCGGCACTCACAAGGGAGCTTATATCAACGTCTACTATGGGCCTTGGACACGCACTCGACCAATTTCAATATGTCTAATACGTCGAGCACGCCGCTGCAGTTCATCAGCCAGGGAACGGCAGGGAAACGCCCAGGCGGCTCTGACCGGCGTCTCATTCGGGCTCATGTCATGAAAGGCAAGAATGCAGGCAGACCCCGCCCTTCGACCAAAAAGGCAACGGCTATCGTGCAGATAAAGCATCCTTTCACTGCTACAAGGATACCAACAACAGCCTATCCGCAACCCGCCCCTAAGGCTGGACGACCGCTACTCTGGAACGATTTGTGTCTTACCACGTTTCCTGGACAGCTGGACTCCGAATCTACGAAACTTATGCACAGATGTACGTCAATATCTAAATCTTCTACGCTGCCATGCCATGTCACGCTTTGCTCCAGTCGCTTACTTATTCTCAGGGTTTTTTGATATTAGCGATGAGTTGTTTCCGCCTCAATTTTGCTCCAAATTCGATATAGTCAAGTCAATATGGGCGAATTGTGTTTTGGTAGATGAGGCCTGTGAGTAATCTGCCCTATTTCCAAAGCGCCTCCCACGCTGATCTGTAGATTTCCACTGCACTTTGGCAATATCAGCATCCTATGTCGACTTTTACGAGCGCAGGCCTAGGATGTCATCTAAGGCCTTGTATCATGTTTCACAAGCGTATTCTCTTGTCAATATGAAGTTATCTGGTCCTGATTGTGTGTCGGACAACGCTATAGCTGCTGTGGTCAGCCTTGCCATATATCAACAGATACATCATCTCTACTCTACTGGTTTGATACACCTCGATGGTCTACGACGGATGATTGAGCTCCGGGGAGGAATGGCCAAGATGATTAAGCAGAATCGCGCATTAGCAGTTAAGCCATTGAGGTATGTCAACTCCCGGCCCCTGTCTCCATCTCTGCTACCCTTGTAAATTTGCTTCAGGCTCTTCATCTGACTTCACACAGGCTCGATGCTGAGTTAGCGCTACAAACTGGATGCCCCCCTATATTTTGCAGCGATTTTCTAGACACTGTCAGCCACGCCTTCGGTCATCCGTCCGATCTTGAAGTGAAATCTCTCAGCGTCACCACTGAGGCCTATCATGTGATGATGACTATGATAAGCTTTGCTAGGTCTCTCAACAGCAATGAGGGAAATAAAGCAATGAGACTTGACCCGTTGACTTATACAGAGATGCTAGTCTGGCTTCTTTACCGTTCGATAGAGATCTCTCCTTTAAGCCAAAAATGTTCTGCGTCTGGAGATGTTTACAATCAACTAGCATGTTTTAGCATGCTAGCGTTCATGACGACTCTACTTCCAGAGTATGGTCGTTATGATTCCTGTTACCCTCTACTCTCTCAAAAACTGGAAAATGTAATCCAGAACATCAATACCACCCCCAGATACATCCAGCGCAGCAAGCTTACACTACTTTTGTGGGGCATTATGATCAGCGGTATATCAGTTTCGAAGTCTAAAGACTATCGATGGCTTATCATGGACGTTTGCAAACAACTGGAACTACATGACTGGCTGGCTGTTCGTCATCAATTGTGTCAGTTTCCTTGGATCGATGCTGTGCACGACATCCCGGGCCGATATTTGTGGAATGAAACTCAACAGTGGAGCAGCAAAAGTTTGCTGTATTCTTTGAAGGTGGACAGCAGCAAATGTTATCTATAAGGTGACCAAGGGCGATGAAAGGAATTTAGGGGTCAATAAATGTGGTATCATCAATTATTGTATGACTACTTGTCAACAATTTCATCCTGGAGTCATGGCCGAACATTGCTCGAACATCCATTCTTCATTGTTACCTATCGCCTCGCCTTGTGGTATAGTTCAGGAGAGATATATGACTTCACGTCGGGTTCTCCTTCGTTGGTACATTGGTAACTGATATACGCATGCATCCCCTTCCCGTTCTCCAACCCTCTGTGCGAACAAAGCGTCTCCATCATGGCTAGATACTGATCTGTATAAGTACCACGCCCATGCGCTTTCATCCAAGTGACGAGGTTTTGAGCGATCGTCAAGTCGTCGGCACCATATTTACGCGTTGTCAGGTAGAACTTGACTTCCGGCTTGCTATCTTTGGGAGCAATGTCGAAAAAGTAGATGAAGCCCTCGCACAGCGCCGCAAAATCAGCCCACTCTCCGCCACTATTGCTTGTGCCCACTGGCACCTCCTTATCTTCAGAGTAATCCTCGGGGAGCCCCAAGACAGCTAGAATCATGGAGCGTAAGTCCAGCAGACTTTCTTCAGATATATCTCGGATCCCGCCCATGGTCATGATTTCTCGAACAGATTTGAAGCTGGTGTGGGCAGATGTGAAGTACATCTTGAGCCGCGATTTATCTGGCTCTACATTATCCATACCCATGACGTTAGGTTTCATCAATCTTCCCTCCGGACTAGTCGCAAGGAAGGTGATCAAGGCATCGCGGCCGGGATGTTTCCCGTCGGGATTGAGTTTGCGAATTGCGGCGTCCCACTCCTGCATTGTGGCAGGATCTCCTCCGAGAAACAGCTTTCTTGGCAAGAAGTATGATTTGAGTCCGAATGACTTTTTCTTGTTGTACTCGACAGCGTGCATGAGAGTTGTGGCTGGCGGATCACCCTGTTCCAGCTCCTTCGCGTACACGGTTCTATCTGGGTCGTACAACTGAGCCAGAAAGTGGCGATACAAAGAAAAATTGGCATTCGGAAGCGCGCGCGTCACCTTCTCCATATAATCCAGCGATGGATCATGGTTCAACGGATCAGCGGCTGTGCCAGCCTTAGGGCCGATTGCTTCCCATGAATACCGAATGTCTGGCTCGCCTTTTGAGGTGTTCCATTTCCAGGAGTACTCTAAGGGTGAGCCATCATACGCGATGAGGGACTTGAACGCTGGACTGCCATCTGGATGGGGTGCTGGACCCAATCGAGGGACCTTGGAGCTGGTCAGCAGAGTTTCGCGCGCATGGTGAGACTTTACAGATGAAAATACTTACAATCCACTGATAATGGAAAAGCAGCACCTCGTACTGCCTCTCGATAGAATACCCAGCCTGGTCAATCATGACCGCCAGGTGATACCCAGTGATGCCCCACCAAAACTCGACATCTTTATTTGCGGGCGCTGGGAGAGTGTTGGCCAGTGAATTCCAGACCTTGAGACCTAGTTTCTCTTGAGATGTCCCTAGGACACGCGACTTAGTTGAGAGCTGAGCTACAACCCCGTTTTCTGCGACAGATGGCATGATTTCGGGACCAAAGTAATGACGAATTCGACAAACTAGCAGGTAGAGTGAAGCCCAAATGAAGAGCGAAATTCCCATGACCTGACTTTATAACAGTGTCGTATGATTGGTACAATGCTATTGGTTTAATTCGACGGGCCCGAGTTGGGGGGCCCGAGTACGACCCCTCCTCCACTTCTACAGGACCTGCCCTCGCATGTCAACTTGCCATGCCGGCTTAGTACTGATGTCCCGCATTTACGTGCAAAATCGATATCAGTACGAATCATTGATGCCCTTCTCGCGCCTCAAATTTATGAGTAACTAGCAGATAATAGCTGTCAGTCATAAGCTACAACTACTGGTCTAAGATGTTAAAGTGTCCAGATTAACTTGCTTATGCTCTACAAGCTTTACGAGATATATAATTGGCTGCTTTATGCCCGTGATGAGGCAATCAGCCGGTAAATAGTCCAAGTTCCCGTTCAAATTGCAAACAAATTTCACGTTTTCGCTTCTGGTCTCACGGAGACCGAGCGGGTCTGTCTAGGGTTCTAAGAGCCTTGCAAATCTAGGGAGTTGTAGCAAATCTAAGCATAACTTTCTCCAAGAGTTCGCTATATACAACCCCTTCTTCTACATTTCCATTTCCAAGAAGTCTTTATTTCTGTCACGTGCGTATGCAATGGCGTGGATGGGGCCCGGACTTCTTGATTGAGTGAGGAAACTAGAATCTTGACTCCGCAGCTCGCGCAGCTCACATTCAAACTCTAGATTTTGAATGTCTTTCTTCAAAGTTTATCCCCTTGTCGGATTGTCAGTTTTACTCGGAACCCCGAGGGTTTAGACAGCCATTTATTTTCAATAATCCAATCCTCCGCCGGATTCGAGAGTTCGATCTAGGGGGAATTATTAGATGAGCTGGTTTAGATGAACCACTGTAAAGCCCACTCACATTGTACCGTTGCAGGAGCGATGAGATGAGTTTGTATATTTCAAAGTACGCAAGGTTCTTTCCTGCACAGGCTCGATGTCCGGCGCCGAACTATGGTTATGGCAAGTAAGTCTCTTCAGACTCAGAAACAGAGAGGCGGTGGGAAACCATTGGCAGACGTACCGTGAGAAGTGCATCAAACATGGCTTTCCTCTTCTCCTTATCGCACAGCCATCGCTCAGGCCTCCAGGCTTCAGTGTCATCCCCGTACAATGACGATTCCCGCTGAATCGCCCACGGGCTCTACGAACACTGTTAGCGAGATGAAGCCTTGGGTATCTATATGACCAAATAGGCGGTGAGCATTCTTCTTACAATTCCAATTCTCGTGCCTGCAGGGATGAAGTACCCGTCGATCTCCAGCCCGTTCTCGGGTGCCACGCGCTCAAAGGGAAGAGCGAAGGGAGGGTGCATCCTCGTGGCTTCATTCACACAGGCCTCGAGGTATGGCAAAGTCTGAGACTCTGCCCATGTCACGTATTTGGAGAGGCGACCTCCAGCTGCGGCGATGTCGATCTCTTGTCTGAGTTCTGCGAGTGTGGAAGGGTTCTTGAGAAGATGATAGATAGTGGCACCAGCCAGAATACTGGTTGTATCTGCGCCTGCCACGATGTTGGAGTTGACCCAGGTAGGAACGAATCTATGAAGAAAGTTATGTATTAGCCAGGCCAGCTATATGGAACTAGGTACTTACAGAGCAGGGAGGGAAGGATCCTTTGCCTTCTCTTTTATGAAGCATGATAGGAAGTCTTTTTGGCCGATTTTTCGCGTCTCACCACTGTCTAGACTCATACGCTCCGTGATCCGGGCAATGCTGAACTCAGCTAATGGGTTCCGATGGGACGAAGCAGGAACGAGAGGGTTGTCTCTCCATAAGTAATCTAGCCAGGGCATTTGCGTGGTCTGGGGTTGGTCCGTCACATGGTCAGCCATTAATCTAGAGGGAGGACAACTTTAGGGGATACACGCACCGGCGCTATTGCCTTGAAATACAGCCAGATATTCTGGATGATGTCCTCCACGTCCTGCCCTCTCTCGAGAAATCCCAGCTTCTGGGAGAATGTAACCTCTCCAAGGACGTCGAACATGAAGAATTGGATCCACTTGAAGAGGTCCAGCTCAACGTCCTGGTCAGCAAACTGCTCATCCAGGCGAGCAAAGAAGTATCGCAAGGTAGAAGTCATGAGTGGCTCCATCGTGAGCAGGTTAGTGACCGAGAATAATTTAGCAACAGGACGTCTCATTTGCCGGTGAATACCCTCGTCTCGAGTAGCAAAAACATCCGGGAGTTTGCCTCCCTTAATTCTGGGCATGATGGCGTCGTAGAACTCGGACTGTGATTCAAACGTCAGATTCTCGGGCGTTCTGCAGCGAGGCAAATACAACAACAACAACAACAACACAGACATGCGTACCTTCTCCAGCCTCTGCTTGAAACCATAAATCTTCTCGATTGCCTTCGGCTGGGAAACCATGACGGCATTGGGACCGGACCGCACCACAGTGCCATATCGGCGGTGCAGGCCGGTATGTATATCATGGGCATTGCCCGTGACGACCCACTGCCGGCGGACGAGATTGGTGAGAGCTGCGAAATATGGCCCTGGGATATGTCTCAAACGTATGTACGAAATTAGGGTGTTCAGAACCACCACGGAGAAGGCGATCAGCGCCAGAGTGGAAGCCATGCGAGCAGCGTAACCGCAAGAATCCCGCGAGAGTCCTGATGAATCCATGATGACGGACGGATCAGTAATGGCTGGCCCTCAGTGGTCCAGTGAGTTATGAGTGAGTGAGTCTGTGAAGTGCTGCGGTGCTGGAACCTGGGACTCATGGGTTCATTTGAACGAACGAGACCAGTTGTTAATGGTACCAGTTGCTCGGGTCAACCGAGCCACCCAATTGGAGCACCATTTATTTCAAGTTTAACTCGGGTCCACGGGGTCGGGATTTCCAAGAGAATATCACATGCTTTTGGAAATGCAAAATACCCTTCAACTGCGTCGAACTAACGATTTCAGGCGCTTAAAATATGATGCATTTAAGCTACTAAGGTTAAGATCTATTTTCAAAACAAGCGAGTGTGGGCGTGAGGGCCGGATTTCCCATTTTACTCAGGGCGGCCATTGAACACAGAAATAGATATTACATGACGATTTGCTTTGCCTCCCCATCCCTCATTTATGTTCTTGCTGTGCATTGCATCTACGACCAATCCGCCAAGCGGGAAGGCACAGCGTGATAGCCGTTGAACAGACCGTGAGGGTCATACTTTTTCTTCAGAGCTGTCAGATTCTTGTGTCGCCATTCAGGATATCCATAGATGGCTGACAACGGTTCGTCGCCGTGCCCATAGTTCTGGTAGATATGCATCTGGTCGTAACCTGATACGGCGGGGCTCGAGAATCGGTTGCGCCACTCGAGGGAGAAGCTATTGACGGCATCTGCTACTGAGTCATCTTGGTAGGATCCGATAGCCTCAACGTGGTTTTGGAAAGCTTTGCGGTGGGGGAAGGCGGAATAATCTTCTGGCAGGGCCTCGACAGCTTGGACAGCGAATGTCTCGATCATGAGGGCAGATCCGGCGACCAAGGGGTTGGACAGCAAGAATGTTTCGAAGTCGTTAGCGAATTTCACAAAAGTGGCGGGATCTAGAGTTTTTGTGATCGAACTGTAGAGATTGTACCGGGGGCCATCGGTGCAGGCCACGGTGATGAGGCCGAAGACCGATTTCGTAGGGAGCTCTTGCCAGGTAAGCTCGCTCTCTGTGATAGTCTCGTACAGATTCGCAAACGGGGCACTGAATTTCTTCCCCTGCCTAGCCGTGCCAGCATAGACGAGGTTGACTATAAGTTCAAGCTTGAGTTGCCGAGTCAGTGACGAACGAATGGAGAGTGTACTTTTTGACCAACCTCGGATGTGGTACTATTCAGCGCGAAAAACGTAATAAAGCTCGCTTTGGGGTCCAGAGCCGGAGCAGTGAAATTGTTGATGACGTTCATGATCCCCTCCGCCGCTGACTTGTTGAAAACCATGTCTGCGTTGTAGTATTTACCACGGTTCGTCGCAGGATATGTCTCGTACGTGGTCTCAATAATGATGCCGTAGTTCTGACCTGAACCCCTGACCCCATAAAAGAGATCCGGGTTAACGGTTTTGGAAGCATCAACAATGTCGCCATTCCAAAGGGCAAGTCGGACTTTCCGAACAGCGTCGCTCGTCAAACCGTGGAGGCCTTGAAGGCGCCCAAGACCACCGCCCAGCATGGCACCGGTTGCACCCTGTAACGCGAAAAGTCAGAAATTGCTACAGCTTTGATAGATACGGGGGCGGACTGACCACGCAACCGCATGATCCTACAGCTGTATAGATTTTAGCATGAGTACAAGTGCTCCTGATCTGGATGACTAACTTAGCTCTCTGCCCGCACCACCAACAGCATCGATCAGATCCTGGAAGAGGGCGCCCGTTCCAACAACAACCGTCCCATCACGTTTCACATCCACATGGTTGAAGTTCTTCAAATTGATCTGGGTGGCGTTTTGGATCGAGTGGAGGGTTGTAGAGTATCCATGACCTCCATTCTTGGCCAAGAAAGGAAGTTTATTTGAGGATAGATATTTCAGCTATACACCACCTGCAATTAGTCCTGTCGAGCGCTGCAGATGAAATTTGGGGGACCAAGAACAGTGCACTCACACCAAGTGAAAGATCTCGCTCCGTTTTTGGGAGAAAGACGCTGTTGAATGTCGGAGCTTCAAATGAAGACCACCGAATGGTTGTTTCTGAGAAATTGGCCCAAGTTGAATCATGCACCTCACCAGATACGGCTGTTGGCCACACCGGCTTTGATCGCGCTTCTAACTCGTCATAGATAAATGGCTTGCCCGAGGCTATCTGAATGATAGCAAAAAGA
Source organism: Neospermospora avenae (assembly GCA_014282315.1). Classification (NCBI taxonomy): domain Eukaryota; kingdom Fungi; phylum Ascomycota; class Leotiomycetes; order Helotiales; family Ploettnerulaceae; genus Neospermospora; species Neospermospora avenae. The sequence goes on along the minus strand of JACBAH010007006.1, from coordinate 10,375 downwards.
GCCGGAAAGGCTTGAAGAAGTGCGAGCCGAGTCATTGTCTATAGTTTGACGGTTGAACCTGAAGAAAGCCACACGAAACGATTGATGAAAAGGAAGCAACCGATTCCTATTAGTCTGTAAAGGAAGCATGCTGGCCTTCTTTTATATGCTAAGACCAACGCCCTATCTCATATTTTTAGGTAAAAGACGACTGGCATGGCGACGAACTAGTAAGCGGCCGCTGAATCCTTCAGGATAAGACATAAGACCCCAATCTCTATTGCGGCGTTCCCACGATTACTAGCCAGAAATAGACAAATGTTCTGACACGCTAAAGCTCCCAGGTCGATACGCGCGAAAAATAGAGTGACTCGGGTCCGCGAAGCTTTCAGCTCTCCTGACTATGAAGGCATAGTGGTGTCTTTCAACCAGAGGGTAAAGCACTTGCCCCTATTCAATTCCCTGCAAAATAAACCAAATTTGTCGCCACACATAAAAAAGCTAGCGGTAATTAGGATTGAGCCTATAGTCTGCAATCTCAATCATGGCTTCCTCAACTTCGAGACTCCATTCCGGCCCGACGGCATATCAGGACAACCTCGCCAACATTTCCTTACCGACAGACCCGGGGTCTTGCTCTGGCAAGACCGTTTTCATCACAGGTGCCGCAGCTGGTATTGGACAGGCCAGTGCTATCCTGTTTGCCACTGCGGGAGCGGATCGAATTGCCCTTGCGGATTATATCGATGCTATCATCACGCGCACTAGCGCTCTAAAGGCGGCTGTCGATGCGGGAAAGCCAGTTCCAGAGATCATCGTTCTGAGCATCGACGCTCGCAATGTTCAGAGCATCGAGGCTGGGCTCAAGGAGATGACCGCCCACTGGGGACACATTGACATTCTCATCAACAATTCAGGAAATTTACCGGAGGCTGGGATCCAGTCCCCATCTCTCTCTGCCAAAGACATAGAACGTTGGAGGCTTACTTGGGAATCCCATATCAAAGGCACCTACTCGGTCGCTCGAGCGCTAATCCCTTTACTCCTCCAAGGGACAGACAAGACCGTGGTCAATGTGACTTCCATCGGTCTACCCGTGGCAACACTAGGAGCTCGCAGATATCAGCTGTCCAGGCAGTCTATTGAATCATTATCCGAGGACCTCGTGCTTACCTGCGGAAAAGAAGGCCTGTTGGCCTACTCCATGTGTGCAGGGCCGAAGACGATGTATGAGAATTCGAGGTTTGCGAATGACGAAGGTACGTCGAACGACCGACCAATCTTGACCTGCTCTATGGAAGCTAGAACTGAGCCGAATTTATAGTGGCTTTTGATGACGAGCAAGTTGAGCATGCTGGCGATCTCCTCGTCTCCCTCACGAGCACGCGGCGCGAATGGCTGTTTGGGAGGCAGATCAGCTCTGCTTGGAGCATGCGCGAGTTGCTGGCTCGTAAAAGTGAGATAGTCCGCGACGATCTTTTGAAGAACGACCTCTCTTTCAAAACGCTGGTTCGCGATACCAAGCAGGCAGATCAGAGGATTCGAGGACGTGTCACCCGAAGCAGTTACTGATTCAGCGAGCACATGACATGGCCATGAGTCTTCTAACGAGTAATTTTGCCTGTAATCTAGATATTAGTATCAGGACTAGCTGAGATTCACAACTTCAGAGCAGAACCTTGGCCCCTCAGAGCTCGCTCCTCTGCCAGTGGGTAGGGCAGGATATTCCCACAATCAAAGACTTTCCAAGACGCTCTCTCTGTGTTTCTGTCTCCAGTTCTCGTCTCGTATCTTGTCCAGTCATAATGTACAGATCGAATATGCATAAACAGTTCCCAGGTCGTGCTGGGCCTGCATTTTGGGTTGGATTAGCTTCGGTATTTCATGTTGTGCCGAAGTCCTGCTGGGGGCCGTTGAGGCTGCGACGTGCGGGAGGCGAGTTGGAGGCGTGGTGGCTTGCGCAGCGGCGCCAAGAAGCTATTCCCAAAGCAGCCAACAATATCGGATTGGTCAAGCAAGCGACAGGTGGCTTACGGGTTCCTAAAAGGGACTACAATATAGGATTGGTTACCCAGGGAGAGCAGGCACGGGTGGTACAGCGGGTATCTTCTACCCTAGCACGTTTTGAGAACGCCGCATAGTACCCTCCTTAGTGAAGATGTAATAAAGAAGTCAAATGACATTCCATTGGCGGAGACCTGCTATGGAACAAATAATTCACCCTTTCCTTCCACGCAAACACAGATAAAACAAAAAACAAATCCGGTATTCTTTCCTCGTCAACTTCGACTTCGTTCTCATCAACAACCGGCAAGATGGTGATGCTACGACTGACCGCGGAGCAGTACAGAGCGCTGCCTATCGTCGCAAACGACGAGACATGCTTTGGAAAGACCTACATCATCACAGGCAGCAACAGCGGTCTAGGATTAGAGACGGCGCGGCATCTTGTCGAATTCCAAGCCGCGCGCGTTGTGCTGGCAGTACGGAACCTGGTTGCAGGAGAGACAGCCAAGAATGACATCGAGAAGACGACAAAACGCACCGGAGTTGTAGAGGTAAGTAATGTCGAAGTCTGGAGAGGGATGCTTGAGCTAAATCTCCTGGCAGATCATGCACCTTGATATGGCATCCTCACCGTCTATCAAGAGCTTCGTTCAGAAAGTCTCGACGGATTTCGACCGAATCGATGGTTTTGTGTGCAACGCCGGCGTCATGATAGACCAGTGGGCGGATGTCGAGGGCATGGAGAGTAGCATGGCGATAAATGTGGTCAATACTTTGCAACTGGCTATTCTCCTGATGCCAAAGCTGAGCGCGGTGGCGAAAAAGCACGGAATTCATCCTACTATCGTCTTCATCGTCAGTGTCCTGGGTTATACCGCCAAGGCTGAGCTGGACAAGAGTCGCAAAGGCAATATCCTTGACGGCTTCAACAACCAGCAGCGAGCGAACATGGACCAACGGTAAGGAGGCAGCGACCCCGCCCCCGCATTTGTATCGCGCTAACATATAATTTCATCAGATATCCCCTTACCAAAATTGTCGAAGAGTTTGCCGTGCGTGAATTTGCTGCCCTCTATCCAGTTGAAAAGACCGGCGTCATTATGAATTTAGTTGCTCCTGGTCTCTGCTCAACTGGCCTAGGCAAGGAGGCACGAACCTTCACCAAGATTATGCACAGCGGGATCAAGGCTATGATGGCCCGAACTGCGGAGGTGGGAAGTCGCACCATTCTTCACGGTCTGGTTGCTGGTGATGAGAGTCACGGAAAGCTTCTTTCGGGTTGTAAGATCAAGGAGTTCTGGGTTCCAGACTGGGTCAGCAATGCCGAAGGCCAACTTCTGCAGAAGAACATCTGGAAGGAGCTCACTGAGAGACTGGAGAAGACACAACCTGGATCTGTTTCGCAGCTTTCTCAGTAATATCCATCGTCGTGTAGTATTGGGTTTTTCCTCTTCTTTCTGGAAGCAATTTCTGGCTTTTATTCGAGGCAAATTGCTCTTTTCAAGCTGTCTCAAAGACTTCCGCAAGTTTGAGATAGTACTTGCTCCTAATTCAACATCAATGATTATACCCAGACCTACAGCTCGCAGTGACTAAAGAGAGGTACGCTTGAAAGGCCCAGGCCGTAAGTCCACCTCCACGTCCCCTAGACCGACTACCTTCAGCGGATTCCTCCCACTTGGGTCCGAAATCTTTCATACGCGGAGGCTTCCATATACTAGAAGTAGCAAGGGATGGCAGGGCAAAGCCAATATCGATCATATTTCCTCACTTGGCAAGGGCCTCGGCAGCTTGGCATCTACCAAGCAAATAGCAATTAGACCGATATCGAGAATCAGCTGACATGGCGGATCAAACACCTGCGCAATCCCTTGTTCAACGCTCCCTGTTCGCGCTGGAAAGGCCTCTACGGACGAATGAATCTCCATTTACCTCGAGTGGCCTCCGTGTGGCTTGCTCGTCTGAGTCCTCGAAGGAGTGCAATGCTTGACATGAGGAGTACGTAGGGCCGGAGCTGGAGCCAGGTTGGACGTCGACGTTCGCGTCGTATGCGGCCCGGCAGGGTTGCAGTGTGGGGCGGATAAGGCGGATGGTACTTAGTGGATGGAACGGGGCGAGCTTCTGGCTACTCCGGTCCGGTACGGCCCGCATTGAGTTGGGCCGTCCGGTCTGTGCAGGCTCGAGGCGCGGGCTCCTCCTGAAGAACCTGAAAAGGCTGAAAAGGCCCTGCCCTGAATCATAATAGCCGGATCACCTCCTGTTATACGAGGAGGCAGGAGGGAGGCACAACGGGTTTGTGCGCCTGCTGACATGTGTTCTGGATGGCCATTACAGCGCAGGAATCACTGCATCTTACTGGGCCCTGCTCTCTCCTGTGCCGCTCGCAGCAGAGAAAGTACGTAAGTACTTCTGCGTGACTTATACTTTATATCTAGGTAGGCAGATCGCACTTGCTGGGCCCCATGAACGCCAATTCCGACCTTATCGTTCTTAAGCACTTATCGTCGGCGCCATATGATCTAGTCGGGCCAGAAAGATGAGGGAACGCAGGAGATGGATGGCCGAGGAAGACGAGATATTGCGGAGGGAGGTCTCGTTGCAAGGTAGGTAGGCGGAACCACCACGCTGCTAGTAACCATCACTCATACTCACACTCGCCAAGTCGAGATCGGCCAGCTCAAGCAATGGAACCTGGTCGCAGCCAAGCTCCCCGGACGGACGAACAAAGACTGCCGAAAGCGGTGGGCAAAACTCGACAACAATGTCAAGAAAGGAGCCTGGAGTACCTCTGAGGACGAGAAATTACACGCTGCAGTCCAGGAGCTGGGGTGCAAGTAAGTACCTATGCTCGACGATGCCCGCATCCGCGGCGTTCATATCATTGACGCATCACTTACAGGTGGACCAAAGTTGCGAAGCTAGTCAGCACTCGGCATGCAGACCGTGAGTTGGACTTCCATTGAGAAATCAGAGCGATCTAGGATCGTGTATTGACTTACACATTCGCTTGCTGGTGATCAACGCGTGCGTGCAGGGAATCTCTTCTAACGTTAAGGTACTTTAGAATGCGCCAAGCGCTGGCAAAATTCCTTGGATCCGACCGTCGACCATAGCCAATGGGATGACGACAACGAGAAACTGCTCAGTTGTGTCCAACGCCTGGGCCGGAACTGGACCGCTATCCGGGAAAAATGCTTCCCGAATCGAACAACCACGGATCTCAAGAATCGGTCAGTCTTCCCAGAAACCTGATATCTGGTATCATAGCCATTTGTTTACACCGGTGAACAGTCATAGCTTGTTGATTCGCAAGCAACGGCGAGCGGTCGAGGCCGCTGCCCCGGCTGCGACTTCTGGGAACCCTCAAATAAATATTGACGACCAGGGAAGGCCCCGAAATCCAGCAAATGAAGACTACGAAAATGACGTTGACATGGAAGATGAAGAAGAAGAAGACCTGGTAGAGGAAGCGGACGATGAATATGAAGAAGGGGAGGAATGTCAAATTGAGAGACCCGACAGACCCGTTCAGACCTCACTTAACCCGTCGGTGGACTCATTTTTCCAGACCCTTAAGGACGAGGCGGACAATCTGCCATGCAACACCCTGGATTATGCGGGGTTAGAAAGTTACTTTCTTGATTTCGGAGAAATAATCTCGAATTCGCAATCGCCCATGGACTTGTCGTCGAACATCAAAGACGGCCTCGATGGGTGGAATAGCAACCCCGAACAATTCATGCTTCTATCTACGGAAAGCCCGCTTTCGATAAACAACCCTTCGGACCCTTCCACTTCGTTGCAGACCAAGTCACCTCCGTACAGCGATTCGCACCCACAATCCCATATGATTCCAAACCCCGACCTATTCGGGTTCGACAGCCATGGAATCTTCTCCCCAGCGACTTCTGATTCCAGTTTTTGGATCAACGTCGATTGCAAACCGATACCCGCATCACCGTCTCAAACGACACTCGTCCTGGAAAACGTGGACCCCACAACCTTGAACAATGTCATGCAGCTCTTGATTGCATCAAATACCAAAATGACCATGAAGAGATAGATCTCAGTTAGGATGTTCATCAGTATGTATTAGATCTCAGCCACTCGGTGGAGGACTGTTCGGCTTAGTTTCTTCTCGCAAGCTCAGATCATAGACTTAGAGGAAAATCAAAGGTACAACTTTAGCCTAAATTTAAAAGTGCTCTAGTTACCAAGGACCCGGCAGAAATCGGAGTGTCGCTTGTGCCTTATTTTCGTCTTTCTGTCGTTTCAGTCCGTTGGCATTGAAACGCCGAGCTTGGCTGCGTATGAGCCATTATTACAACGCGTACATAACGAGTTTACTAGAAATGCTCAACACTAGTACTTTTTAGAGGATATCATGCTCATAGTCTTAAAATAAAATACTACTATATCCTTGCTCGAATGTATCATGCAAGCAAATTCTCAGTGGCGTAAGTGGTGGCGTTCAATGTCCGATGCGAATCTAGAAATAGGACCTAGAAGTACAGGGAAGGCGGAGGCGATCCTTTACACTCTCATTTTGCCAAATTCAAGCTCTGCCAAGGGAGTCCAAGACCTAGGGGTGGGGTCTCTTACTCGGGTCTCGCGCGCGTGGAAGGCCTTCAGCCCCGGGAAGCAGCACTAACAGATATCCAGAGTCACCACTCTAACCGAACAGACTCGGGTCCGCGGCTGAAGCACGCAATATGATACTCACCTCGTGGAACTGTTCTCCTGCGAGCGAAGCCAGCGATGCCAGTGATGGAGCAGCGCGGCAGTTCCTAGTCGAGGCCAAGAAAATTCTATATCGGTCATCGCCATGGGCTCTCTAGATCCTAACCCAAGCTTCTTCATGAGCTTTGGACCGAAATCCGATTTCATTCCTGCTAGAATTGGAGTCCGGGAGAGAGAGCAGCTTGTGCAGGACCATATTCGAACTCTGCCCGAGCTTATCGTATACAATGCTCGCGTAAATGCCGAACACGTTTTCTGCGTCCAGACGAGGAAGAGGACGGAACAGCAGCAACCGGGCGGATCTGGCTTTGTACGAGTGACGCATTTGCAACTTGCGCAGGCGGTCGGGAAGTGCTCAGAATGGCTCGTGCAAAACGTTGGAGAACTGAGGCGGCCCTGGCGTGACGAGAGTGAAGCCTCTCACAAAGGTCCTCCTATTGCTCTCTTGATGGAGAGCGACGTGGGGATTCTATTTCACTTGTTTGCGTTTATGACACTGGGTGTTCCTGTGAGTTGGCGAGGACATGTCATATATGCCCCAAACTCACAGATCATAGGTCATGTTACTGTCTGCCCGTCTCAGCCCAACCGCAATCGCCCATCTGCTCACCAAAACATCAGCCTGTGCTATCATAGCGTCTCCAAATCTTCAGAACACCGCAAGGCAGGGTGTGGATCTATTGCAAGGCCCGGATGTGAATCGGCTCTCGCTATACTCCCCCAAGCCGTACGAGACATTCATTGTGAATCAGAACACTCCAAGCGACCCGGATGCGAACGTTTTGAATCCAGATCCAGATCATTACGCTGATCAGTGGGATCGAGATGTGATTATTCTGCATTCTTCGGGTACGACTGGGCTTCCGAAGCCTGTCTACACCTCGCATGAATATTGGATCGGCTATGCAACTTGTCACGCTTTCCAGGACGTGGAAGCCGCTCGCGGTTTGAATACCACCACTCTTCCACTCTACCATGTATGCCCACCCACATTTTACTGAGGAAAGCTCTCTGACCTGAGAAACTACAGGGATTTGGTCTTCATTGCCCTGCGCTCTCGATGAGCATTGGCCATACAATGGTTTTGCCTCCTCCTTCAACAGTTTCGAATGGCTTCTCGACAACGGAGTTACTGGCTTCGACAGGCGCGACATCTCTAATGACGGTGCCGATGATTCTAGAAGAGATCACGAACTTGCCAGACGGGAGAGGGGTCGAGGCTCTCCTCAGACTGAGATACGTGGCTTTCGGGGGTGGGCCCCTGAAACGTTCTATAGGAGAGAAACTGGCGGGAGCAGGGGCCAAGCTGTTGAAGAATTACGGGCTTACTGAAGTTGGGCCCCTGGGTCTGATTTTCAACCCAACGCCCGATACCGATTGGAATTACTTTAGTTTGCGACCGGATATTGGCTTCAAACTAATTGAACTTGAGGATTCGACGGTTGAGAATAGAACGTACCAGCTTGTCGGCTATCCTGCGGGCTGGAGGGAAACATTAGAGGTACAAGACAAGCTCGTTGGCAACCCCAATAATCTGCATGAATTCAATCCCGTGGGACGATCAGATGACCTCATTATACTGAATACTGGAGAAAAGGTGCTGCCCGCAGTTCTAGAGAGTCTTCTGGTGGAGAGTGGACTCATCAATGCTGCACTAACTTTTGGCGATGGACGATTCGAACTTGGTATCATCATTGAGCCGACTGAGCCGCAACAGCCCGATCAGTATGACGATTTCAAATCCAAGATCTGGCTATTGGTCGGAGAGGCTGGGGAGAAAATGGACAATCATGCCCAGATTTCTTCCCCAAACGCCATCATCGTTATGCCACCCGGAAAGAAAATGCTACGGTCGGACAAAGGCTCGGTTCTTCGAAGAGATACAATTGCCATGTTTGAGCAAGAGATCGAGGAGGTCTATATGCTGCTCGAAAAGGATACGCATGGAGGCGAGATTTCTCTTCTTGACATGACTCGATTGGAGTGGAGCCTTAGGAACTTGCTACAGCAAGACCTGCATTGGAAAATGTCCCAGAACGAATGGTGCGATCAAGACGACCTGTTCGAACTGGGGATGGACTCCTTACAAGCCACGAGACTTCGCCGGTTGATACTGCGCTCGATACCCGAGAAGGAACCAAGCCTGAGAGACAGGATAGGTGCAGATTTTGTCTACCGCTTCCCTAGTATATGCATGATGGCTGATCGCTTAAGGAGTGAGGCCTCTGCTGACTCCAGTCTGAGCTCCGGGGCGAATCTGCTCCAAGACTACGTTGCTCAATATTCAACGAGGATAATATCCATACCACCTAGGGTGGTTATCTTACTGACTGGCGGAACGGGAAGTCTTGGATCCCATCTGCTAGCTCATCTGGCGTCCCTTCCTGACGTCGCCGAGATAATCTGCCTCAATCGTCCGAATTCCATCAACGCGCGCGCTCGTCAAGAACAGGCAATGGCTTCTAAAGGTATTAAGATCTCCGAAATCGCCTGGGAAAAGATAACAGTCTTGCAAACCAATACTGCCGCTCCAGCTTTGGGGCTACAGGGCTCAGAATACCGACAGGTTCTGGGCAAAGTCACGCACATCCTCCATAACGCGTGGACTATGGACTTCAACAGATCGATTTCGTCCTTCAAGGAGCAATTCAAAGCTCTTCAAAATCTGTGCAATCTAGCCCTGGATGCAAATATCATCCGCTCAAACATCAGGCCCAGAATCCTGTTCACCTCCTCCATCGGCGTCGTGGGGCAATACAATGTCATCCACGGAGGCTCCGAGGTGCCGGAAGTGAGAATAGACGATGCAGCTTGCACCAACGAATTCGGGTACGGACAAGCCAAGCTCGTGTGCGAAAGGATCCTGGAGAATATCTCCGGCCAGTATCCCCATCAGATAGAAGCTGGCTATGTCCGGGTGGGCCAGATCTCCGGATCAACGACCTCGGGATTCTGGAACAGCAGCGAGCATCTCCCGGCTCTTGTCAAGTCCTCTCAACTCGTGGGCAAGCTACCCGCAATGAAAGGCCTGCTCTCGTGGCTGCCGGTCGATCTGGCAGCGCAGTCGATTTCCGAATTGCTTCTCGCACCGGCCGGATATGAGAAGTGTATGGTGTTTCATCTCCAGAACCCCGTCATGCAAGCAACCGATGAGGTCTACGATGTTATCCTGTCCAAGCTTGGTCCAGATTGCAGCCTGGCTGAGTCCTTCGAGGAGTGGCTAGAGATGGTCTATAGAGCTACGGACGAGGGAATTAGTAGCGTGGGAAATGATTGCAAGAAGGATGCAGGTTCTAACCCGGCTGCAAAATTAGCAGAGTTCTTCAGAAATGACTTCCGGCGTATGGGTGATGTCGTAATGGGGACCGCTCAAGCCAGAAAACTATCGCCGACGCTGGAGAACATGGGTCCGGTGAGCGCGGAGACCATTGGGAAGTATGTGGATTATTGGAAGCGGGAGGGGTTCCTCAGCTAGAATGTTGTCTTGAGTTGACGTAAGGGAAGGGGATTGCCTTGGGTCAAAACAGGACACTTCCCCTTAGATAGCTACATGAATACCAAAGAGCTATTCTTTCTTGATTCCCCTTATGTTTGACGAATAAATCTTGCCAGAAGATATGACCGTGAAGTTCGAACGGGGGGGGGGGGG
>JACBAH010007005.1:0-18836 GCA_014282315.1 Neospermospora avenae | reverse complement strand
CGATTTCTTAGGGCCCATTGCTGTCCAAGCCTGGTCATTCATGAACTCCCCCACCCAATACACAGCTCCCCAGAGCCCCCTCATTTCGCTCCCATTGTACATTTGGCCAATGTGTTCATGTTAGTAGACATGAAAACTCCGTACAGAGCAAATTGCGAAGTTAAACTTCTTGTTGTCTCCTCTTCGGTAACTTTGGTGGCATTTGACTATGCGCAGTGTTGGAAACTGATTTGTGATTTTCCTCTTCAGCAGCCTCATCAAAATCGTCTACCCACGGCTGCATGTAAGCAGGGCTGTTTTCCGTCATCGGAGTTGTGGGTTCCGAGTCTACAGAAGGAGCTTCAACAACTAGTAGACCATCATCTGCCGTATTGTTGCTCGACAATTTGTCTTCCCTGCTCCTACGTTTCGGCAGGGGAGGCGGAGGAACTGCGTGTTTCTGGCTATGGAAAGAATTGATATCGGAGGCAGAATCACTAGGCTTTGGGGGTAATTCTGGGGGTGAGAGAGGCTTCCTTTTCGGGACTGGAATTGGAGCTGTCTTGGTCTTCTTATCTGGACGTGGAAGAGGTACACCAGGAGGAGGGAGAGGTTGACCGCGGCCCATTACGAGGGGTCGAACAGGAGCTTCTTCTGCAGAAGGATCATTCCTGTCTCCACTTCGCTGTAGAGCACTCCAACCCCATTTCTTGGCTGTCGCAGCAGCATTAGTCACAGCTGCCAAGGAAATCCTCTTAGTCTCAGCAGCTGTAGAGGACTTGGTTGATGATGCATTCGAATTTTCACGTCTAGGATCATAGCCAAAGGACCCAAAAGATCTTGTGGAAGGGGCTTCGGATTTGAAGGAAGCATTACTCATACTTGCTGGACTAGACGGGTAGCTTGGATCGGAAGGGTTGCCGAGATCAGGGAGATTAGTGGAAGGTTGTGGAGTCAAGTCATTGATATCTTTCTCTGGCTCGGACTGAAGCGAGGACTTGGTAGAAACAGAAGATTGACTTCCGGGCGTTTCTATTTGAGAAGGTCGTGATGGAGACCCGACGGGAGTATGTCCAGGAGAATTGCTATTAGATAAAGCTGCAATAGCTGCCATGGCGTGGCTAGCTTCTGGTGGTGAAGCGGGCTTGAATGCATCGGCGTTTGTTACATCGGTGCTGACACTTGGTGAGGAACTTGCAAAAGAGCCGGATCGGAGTGCTCTCGGTTTCTCAGGTCCAGAAGACCGGATATCGATGCTCGTAGATGAGCCATTAAGGCTTGGGTTCGCAAGGTTCAGACCCGATTTAGCAGGTTTGCGCGAGTAGGTTGTGCTTGGGGGAAAAGCATCGACGTTGGGGGAAGATATGCTTTTCTCCAACTCCGGTAGTGCCATAACAGGTTCATGATTGTCTGCATCTAGTTGCTCCACTTCGTCGACATCGCCTTCTTGAGCTGCAAGAGTTTGGGCATCCGTATGATGTTCCGTTGCTGCTTCATCCGCCCAGATTCCTCCTCTCCATCGTTTGTCCTCGCTATTGTAAAATGGAGAATCGTCCCAATTTGGAAAAACGAGGCTTTCTGCCACCACCTCCTTGATACGATTTTCGATCTGGCGCAGGATCAGGGTATATGTGATCTGCCTAGAGCTAACGATTGGCTCGATGCTCATATCAATCTTTGGCATAGTCTGGAATGACATCCAAAGTCGATTTGAAGGCGGAGGTTTGATGCGGATCAACATGTGACCTTCGATCCTCTTCAATACAACTGCAAGAAGAAGATTGACCTCTCGTGCTTTGAACCGTGATCCAAGATCGATTCGAGCGGTAGCAGCAACTTCGATCCTGAAGTTTCCAGAATACTTGACATCAGCCTCTACGACCAACTCTCCATCCACAGTCAAGTCTTTGAGTCGAGGGTTTGTGATCACGGGGGCGGCTTCGCCCATGTCTATACGTTGTAGGGAAATTTTGGATAAGAACGAGGGTGTCTTGACTCTGGATATCTTCTTGGTGATCTTGGCCCTCAGATAGTTCTCAACCTCCGGAGTTTTGTACAGAGCTAAGAAGATCCTTCCTATCACGGCATTAACCCATCTAGTCTGCATATGCTCCTCGGAGGAATGTAGCCTCTGCACCAACGTGATAATATCTTTGACATCGTATTGTAAAGGAATTGGAGGGTTGTATTTTGCGTCTGGCTTCCTTTCCTGGTTCCGTAGAAGCGCGAAATAGAAGTCCTCTTTCTCCGAACAGCTCTCCGAGAACAGATAGAATGGCTTCGAAGCCTTCCCATCTGGTGTTATCTCTCCAACATCAGTCCTCCTCGACAGGCACAGGGCATTCCGCTTTATGAATAGCTCCCCTTCGGGCGTCTCGTCCCCTCCAGAGTATATGCTGACCTCGTGATGAGCCAAAGAGACCACATGTCGGACTTCGAGTTGTTCGTCGTCGTCAAATAGCATTAGGTGGCCATGTCTATACAAACGTTAACTATAGATCATATCCTGAATACATGTCGCTACCTTAAAACAACATAGAACACGTTGCTCCCCCGCTTGGCAGGGCCTTTGTTCTCGATAGGACTATTGACTGGTTTCCTATCGAATATGCTCCGGTACATCGTCTGGTAGACACTGGGACTCGGAGCAGACACTGTCGTAGATCCTGTAGGAGTTGTCCTCTCTGGCGGCAGAGCTCCTACACCGCCTGGCACATAGGTCCTCGAGACCGCAAAATATCCGGCAGCTACCTCTGCTTCATGACTATCTCGCGGCTGGAACTTCTCCCCCAACTTCTTCTGTGCCCGCTTGATATCATCGCTGTTGTCGCCCGGTTGTACAATGAGACTTCTATCGTTTGCCTGATCTGTAGAATCGTCGCGGATGGGGAATGTGAAGTAGGCGTGCACTAGGAATCCAAGAAGGCAAATGGGTATAAATGTGAGTCCGCCGAGCAAATAAACAATGAGAAGGCTGAGTGGACCGCCCATACTGACCACAGTGTCTACCAAACGACAGATGTCAGAAGCTACCTACGGAGGGGTCATTAATAAAGCAAGAGAAAACTCCAAGCAGTTGAATGCTGGATGAATATGATGAGGGAGTAAGCGCAGAAGTAGAAGCCAGCATGCAAGAATGAGAACTCTATGTCGAGCAAGGTTGTGAATTTGTATGCGGTCATGTATTTAGTCTGGTGGTTGCATCCCGCCTTGTCTCGCCTCGAGATTGCCGCCCAGGGCTGAAACTACCTTACTCGAAATCTTGACCGATTGCTGCTTGACTAAGGTAAACCCAAATTTCCATATTGTTTTGATACATAGAACTACTCATCTGTGCAAATATGCGTATTAAGTATCTATCGTAAAGTACTTCAATTTTTACTATCGAATTCCGTCCAGATTTTATGTTGTACAGTGCTACAGGGTCACATGTAAATCACAATATACTACCTGACTCTTGATTATATCCCATATTTAGGGTCGTGAAGTTCCTAAGCGTATTTCTTAGGGAGGCTCGATGTAAATTAGGATTACAATATACAAAGTCGTATCCAGAGGTCTCCCAGTTCCCGCCCATCGCTATGCAGAACCAAATTGATCAAATATTGAAAACCTCAAAACCTGCTCCCTATGAAACTATCATAACAGCCCAACCTTGATTCACCACTCCAAGTCCTGCAGCTGTACTGCCAGCCCAGCCAGTTCTTTCATCACAGGTTCCACCACCGAACGTTCTGTCTTCAGCCTCGCCTTCTGCCTCGTCCGTGTATAAAATACCGGGCAATCCTTGCTGTCACATCGCACCTCGTCCAGGGGTGAGATCCCCGAGCAACCTTGGCAGATCTTCTGAAGATCAATAAATGTTCTCTCGGCATTATTGAGTCTGCTTCTCAACCTCAACACAGCTGTTGGCTCGTCTGATAAGCACCTTGGACAGATAGAACCTTCGAATTCCAGCTTTTCTTTACAGACCAGGCATGAAGATGACTTCATGTAAGATTCGAGAGTTTTTTTGTTGATTGCCAGGTCTTTCGATATTCCCTGGAGCTGGAGATTGGCGTCGACTCGACGGATTCGCTGTACTTTTGGCATTTCATCATACCAGTTCCGAACATTGGCTCCCACAAGATTGAATATCCTCTCCAGAGGCGGGATGAGGTTCTTCGATATATAGTATTCGGCATCAAGCTCACTGTGCTCGTTCTCGAGGAGCTCTTCTGGAGCAACGCATCGGTCGATCAGTCTGGCTCCTGGAGCTCCTGTGATAACAACATATGGTACACGTTCTCCGTATTGTGGTTCTGCTCGAGCATCTTCCAACATACGCCTCGTACTGATAAGAGCTCCAGGTGGAGGTGGACCCTTATCACTGTATGTTCCAAGCTTGACCTCTCGAGCGAAGCAAAAGTCTTGAACAGAAACCGACCCTTTCATGATCTTCTCACATTCCTTTTGGAAGTAGCTCTTTACCTGACTGAGATCGGCGGTCCGAAATAGGATCTTCAGGGCCTTCTCTTCGATCTTCTGCTCCGCCGGAGTGCCGTCTCGGCGGACAGTTTCGATGCCTTTTGCATCAAAGTCAGGCTCTGTTTGATTTCGATGTTCGTATTTGAACCCAACATAGCGCTTCTTAGCCAAGAGAACGCATGGCAAGTATACCTTCTCAAACTTCAGCTTCACAGGGCGCGGGTTCATGTTCGTGATAGTCTTTGTAATCTCCTCGCCGATGTCGAATGCTTGATCTTTGGTCCGGCCCTTCAAGTACACAAACAAACTATCCGTGTCTCCATAGACAACCTCTGCACCCCATCTTTTGACTGAGTGAATCAAAGCAATGGCCTTTTCTAGCGTCTCCCTGCCAGTCTGGACAATGCTGTCTGCGATCTCTGAGCATGGCATTCGGCCCGAAAAAGAGGCAGAAGTATATCCATAGGTGACGTTGGCGATCAACTTGAGTGCCAGCTGCCTGTTATTCAGCAATCGTTGAAGTGCCTTGTCATCCTTGTCCACCTTCATGCCGCTTTTGACCATGACCCGAGTTTCAAGAATCTCTCCCAACATCTTCGCAAGAAGTGATTTTCGAATCTCTGGCTTCGTGTACATAATACCGTTTGGAGAAATGTTGACATGGTCCTTTAGCAACTCAAGTAATCGTTGTTGTCTCTTGTACTCGGTGAAGCCCATCTTATTCGTGCCACGCCAATTGACAACCCTGCCGAGGAATGTTGAATAGCAGTAGTTGTAGGCAATCATGACACTTGGATATAAACTCTGAAAATCAAACACTAGCAAAGGACTATTGTAGAAGGCACTCTGGGGCTCCATGACCAAGGGCAGACATTCCAAAGCATTTTGTCCACCAACTTGCTTCCTGCTTGGCGAGACCAGAAGGAAGTTCTCCGGCTTCGCGATACGAAACATGAGAGATTCGACTTTGAACTGGGAGCCACGAGAGAATACTGAGAAGAAATCTACTCCGAGCAGACGAGCCTGTTCACTGGTTCTCGGGATTAGCTCGTTCTGCTCAAGCAATTCTAGGTCTAGCTGAACCCTCGTAGCGTAATGGCTGATGACCTTTGCCAGATCTCTTGGCTTGCCATTGGTGTACCAATTGGTCAAGTCAGCCCAGGTAAAGTGGGGTATGCGGCGGTGCAGTAAGTGGAAAGCGACATTCTCCATGGTATATTGCAGAAGGTTAAGCTCGCTTCGCATAGCTCGCCAGATGTTGATCATATGTCGGCCAGTGACTCGGATGGTTGAAGTGTTATTGAAGCCCCATTTGTCGTTGTCTTTCCCAAATCGTCCATGCGATTGCGACTTCATTCTTGAGAATTCGTCGCACAAGTTGTAGTCGTACTTAAGACGTGCTCGCTCGATCAGGTAACCCCAAGAACCTCCATGCACTTCATATCCAGTCAGAATGTCTGGATCGTGATTGCGTACAATTTCGACCATGCGTATCATGAGGTCTAGTTCCGAAGCTTCTTCCTGGATGTTAATAGACACTTGTCTGGAGATCTTCTGAGTCATTTCACCATCCTCCGAGAGAACGACAGCTCCAAGATGTGTCCCTTCCACGGCGCAGTTGTTCAAGAGGCCTTCCTTGTCTGATTGTAGACACCAGAAGAGACACTGCACTTCATCCTCTTCAGGATTCGGCACCAGACTACCTCTGGTATTTATATGGACCTCCAAGCTCATTGTACTCATATACTGAGCTTCATGCTGAACACTGGTAGATTTCTGGTCTTGGGTGTACTTGAAGCCATGTTTGTTTTTCTGTGTAGGTCCTTCAATCTGAGACAACTTTGACTTTGTGTGAGTGTCCCTCCCAGATTTCGCTTCGGCATGCTCCCTTTCCGAAATTTTTATTCGCTTTAAACGATCCTCCTGTCCCCATTTGGCCACTTCGGCGTATGTTGGAGGTGGGTCAGCAATAGTCCAGCTGCGCAGCCCACAATTCTGTCGCTGATCCGAATACTGTTTTTCCTGTTTCATCCTGTCTGGTAAGAAAGTGGGCTTCTCTTCCGAAGTAGCAGTAGGATCGAACTCTGGCAGAAATGGTACAGTCAAGCTCTCCAATTTGAACTCTCTGCCAGCCCATTCTCGCGCACGTTCAGGAACATCAAGCTCGTCGCTGTAGTATGCATCTTGGTATATCATGGATGAGAGGCCGAATGACTGCATACTGGAATCGACATAACGCTTCGATGGTGGCAGGATACCGAATGCAAAATGACGTCCATTCACTGGCTTTCCGTAACGACTTTCCATATTTTTCAATACGGTTGAAACTGGCGTAGACAATTGGCTGATGGTCGAGGGGAAGCTTGTACCTTTTGACAGCTGTTCCGGGTTCGAGACAGGAAGAGGCAGTGATGGATCGAAAGAAACATGCTTCTGCTTTCCTAAAGTGCCATTTTGCGAACTATTCTTTTGACTTAACCTCAAGATAGTATGAGGATCGTGAGGGTCCTTTACGACAGGGAATCCCAACGACGGCGACTGGAAACTTTCGGCTGCTTTCAACAATTCTTGAGACAGCCTCGTGCTGGGCATTCGAGCTGCACTACGGGCACCATTTATCGACTGCTCGGCTTGCTTTACGCGGGAAAGTCTTTTGCCTCCTTCATCTAGATCAGAGGGCCTGGTCTGGATAGCAGGTCTACGTCCGCGTCCCAGAACTATCAAGTGGTTAGTGTCTATGTCGTTAGACGGTCCATACGAGATTCGTTGACGTTTTTGGTCGCTACCATTCCTCTTCACCGTGCTATCTGGAGATTCTGAACGCTTCAGATTCTTGTTCAGAAAGTGCATCGTGGAGATAGCGGAGCCTTTGGGTGTTGTCTCGAATCCAGCATCTGTAGAGATCCCAATACTTGCCGACGTAGCATCTTTTCGTGGGATAGGTGAGCTCGGGGAGCTGCTCCGAATGTCGTTATCAACCGCATCAAGAAATTGATTATCGAAAAGATCACCACCAGGTCGGCACTCGTCATCGATATCGTGTTCAGGCTGTTGTATATTGTTGGATTCGAGGAACTTTTCCTCAACATGGTCGCCCTTCTTTCTTTGAGATAGTTCTAGGTCTCGCATCACTTCTTCATCGGAGTCATAAGGGAAATCTTCATCATCATTGGCGAAGCCCATAATCCTACCCTCGTCAACTTCCCGAACCACAAGGCCATCCAAATCATAAGTTACACCATTTGCACCAGCTCCGGGAGTCAAGCCTAAAGCGGGCCGCAAACTCTCTGGATAGAGATCTTCCACTGCTTCCAGACTCGTCTTAACAGAAGACTCAAATGGTGTTGGTTTAACAAATGTTCCGAAGGATAATTTGGCACCATCACTTTTATTCTTCTCCTCGGCTATTAGATCGCTGATCTTCTCTCGGTACTCTTCCTCGTGAATCCATCCGCCTGGTTGAGAATTTCTGGGATCTGCTGACATAGACACCATAACATCTGCTGGGAAAGGGCTAGAGCCAGGAGCTGGGTTCGTCATTCTGGATTTCCGCCGTCGAGTCTCGTCCTTCCATAGACCAGCCATACTGTGGACCAACTTTTTGTCCGGAGGAAGTGGATTGAGACGCTCGATGAAATCGTGATGGAGAGGACGTGATTTGATATCCTGCCGATTCAAGATGTCTTGAACACAGATATCCACTTCTAGGGAGCAGTGGCTGACTCTTGGGAGAGTGGATTCATCCGTAATAAGCTCACCAGGAATCGAGCGATCATGCCAGAGATGAGACAAACCGTCGATCTCGTCATAAACTGGCACTGGACCCCGGAAGATGACCTTTGAGCAGTCAATGTAGCCGCAACCATACAAATTGTAGTCCGCCATCCATTGCAGTAAGTACTGTAGATGGGCTTCATAAGGCTGAAACACTTTCTTCATGATGACGCCCTGCCGTAGAAGATCTGCTAGTCGTGTCATATACATGGGATTCAGCATGTATATCTTCAGGTAGAAACGATATCCAACATTGAATCCGTAGAATGGGATGCCTTTGACAAGTGTGATACGAGCAACAAATTTTGCGTTTCCATCATACATATTACGACGATAGCTGACCGCAAGAGCATAGTCAACAGAGAGATGAAGACGGTGAATATAGGCTCCCACTTCATTCATATCAGCTATGTGTTTTCATCTGAAATTTGAGCATCGTACCTTCATCTTGAACGAGACTTCCATTGTACTCGATGTATAGATATGGAAAAGCGCCATGAATGTGAGCACATACTTTCTGTCCGGTTTCTGTAGCTCCAAAAACTCTGATGACAGGCACCTTCGGCTCCTTGGATATCTGAGAAGGTTTGATATCGCTTCGAAGGAGAGGGTCGAACTTGGAAGGCGTCGACTGGTAATGGTCGATGCAGTTCAACCGAACGCGGAACAAATCCATGCCGAACGAAATGTCAATCTGGACGACGCATAGTAGGATCAAGCATGACTTGTATTGACTAACATCTTTGGTTGATGCGATGTCTAAGGTCGCGCGAAGCGTGGCGTAATTGTGACGCGACGGGACCTTAAGACACGAAATCCCGTGCCGATTAGATTGCTCTGCAGCCTCCAAGAACACTCGCAGGCTCGAAGCTCCACAATTCTTCTTCAACAAGCATAACACTTCACAAGATGCCTCCAGCTGGCGCACAACCTAGGAAGCCAAATGCTCCTTCAGCTGCGAATAAAGAGGCCAACGAATATATCCCCGCTTTCATCTCGAAGAAACCCTTCTACATTGGTGAAGAAGATGACCAGAACGACTACCTCGAACATCAACGTTTACAGAAGGCTCAAGCAGAGCAATCAAAATGGTATGATCGAGGGAAGAAGCTTGGTCCGGCTGCGACGAAGTTTCGCAAAGGCGCATGCGAAAATTGTGGTGCCATGACACACAAGACCAAGGAATGTTTGAGCAGACCTAGAGCCAAAGGAGCAAAATGGACCGGGCAGGATATTCAGGCAGACGAGATTATCCAGGATGTGAAAATGGGATGGGATGCGAAGAGGGATAGGTGGAATGGCTACGATTCCAAGGAGTATAAGACAGTCA
Organism: Neospermospora avenae; assembly: GCA_014282315.1. Taxonomy (NCBI): domain Eukaryota; kingdom Fungi; phylum Ascomycota; class Leotiomycetes; order Helotiales; family Ploettnerulaceae; genus Neospermospora; species Neospermospora avenae. Next base: position 9,286 of record JACBAH010007005.1, on the reverse strand, counting down.
CTGATGAGTATGCGGAACTCGAGGAAATGAAGCTGGCGCAAGCAAAGAAGGATGAAGAGGATGATGAGGACGGAGATGGCGCAAAATATGCCGAGGAATCAGATATGGGAAGGCAACAGAAGACTTCTACAAAGCAACTACGAATACGAGAAGATACGGCGAAATATTTGTTGAATCTGGACCTTGACTCGGCGAAGTACGACCCTAAGACAAGATCAATGGTTGATAGTGGAGCAACCGCAGATACCGCTGCGGCTCTGGTAGCAGAGGAGGGGTTTATGAGGGCGTCCGGAGATGCTGCCGAATTTGAGAAGGCACAGAAGTATGCTTGGGAGTCGCAAGAGAAAGCAGGCGATACCAAGATTCATCTACAGGCGAATCCGACATCTGGAGAGTTCAATCGACGGAAAGAGAAGGAAGAAGCCGAGGCAAAACGACAAGCGCATAAGAAGATGCTCTTAGAGAAGTACGGTGGAGAAGTCAACACTAATGCTTCTAAGCTTCGGGATGCTGCTATTATGGAATCAGAGAGGTATCTCGAGTACGACGAATCAGGAGCTATCAAGGGGGCTCCAAAGGCATCATCCAAGTCAAAGTATCCAGAGGATGTTCTTATCAACAATCATACTTCTGTTTGGGGTAGTTGGTGGTCAAATTTTCGCTGGGGCTATTCTTGCTGTCACTCCGTGATCAAGAATAGCTTCTGTACAGGCGAGGAAGGAAAGAAGGCTTTCGAAGAAGCAGATATTCTCCGGACGGGTGGAGGATTTGGGGCCTCTAAACTTGAGCCAGAGCCCGAGCAAGTTAAGGAGATCAATTGGCAGTCAAAAGAGGTGACTGAGAGGCCGAAGGCAAAGGAAGATGTCACGAGCTCATTGCTCGCCAAAAAGAGGACCGCAGAGGAAATGAAGGGCGGCGTTTCGGAAGAGGATATGGAGAACTACAGAAGGAAGCGTACCGCAGCCAACGATCCAATGGCAGCATTCCTGGGGAAGGATGAATTATTACCCTAGTCAAAGGATTTGCTTTAGCGGGCGTTGCGGGGATTGCATAGGCAGGTAGTTAGCTTAAATGTAATAAAATCTGATCACATCATGACAATCACATTTAGTTTGTACTTTTTTTGTATTTGAGATTTTGTTGTTTGCTCAAAGCAGCTTTTGATGCATATCTCTTACGCCTCGAGGTTCTTCCGCTCGATGCCCATTGACTAACACCAAAGACAGAAAAGTGCAAACCATAGCGATCCATATGCCAGGGCTCTCTATGCATCTATTCCTCATCATCATCATCTCCATCATCACCACCATCCTTCTTCTCGGCAGCCTTGGCCTTCTTGCGGCGAACACGACCTGGACGTCCACCACCGAATGGCGAGCTGAGGGCGAAGTCGATGTGCTTCTGGGAGTCAAGACGGACGACGAAAGATGGGACGTTGACGATTTGCTTTCCAACACGGATGTGTCTTTGACGGATGAGGACACGGGCGTGATGGATGGACTTGGCAAGACCGAGCTTGTAGACACAGGTCTGGAGACGACGCTCCAAGAAATCCTCAATCTTCAAGGCCAAGACGTAATCGAGCTTCATTCTGGACTCATCAAGAACACCAACACGGACGAGACGGCGAATGAGGGCATTTCCTTCGAAGAGTCGCTTAGGGTCCTTCTCGTCAAGGGTGAGCAGTTGACTGTCTTGTGTCAGCTACGATCTGCGAGTCTGCAGAGATATTCCTACCGGGCAGCACGACGAATCTTGGAGAGGGTGAGCTGGACACGCCAGACCTCACGCTTGTTGCGGAGTCCGTATTCTCCGACAATCTTCAGCTCAGAGTCCCTAGGACATAATTAATGACATGTACAGAGACAAGCTCATGAACAGTGGCCAACTTACAGACGAGCAGCCTCGAAAGCTACAAGAAGTCAGCAAAATTGATCTGTGGGAAAAGCTGTAGATGCGCATCGCCATTGTCTTCGCAACATGGCTTCCGACCAGCAGGCGCATCTATCTGCAGACTTCAAGGGGATACAAATCGCGAACTTACGTCTTCTTGGGACCTTGTAGGTCTTGGAGTAAGAAATGGGCGCCATCTTCGCGTTGTGGTGATTGTCGTGATTTGCGATTCTGTCTTGTGGGATCGAAATTGAATATCGTCAAGAACGCTGTGCGGCCAGAGTGGGGCCCACTAAGGGTGTTCGGGGTTAGCGTTAGAACATTCGCCCTGCAGGTTGCGTTGCCCTAACCACACAGAATTTTGTATTCCGATTAGAAACAACGAATAACGACGACCATCTATCATCTCGACATCAACCAGATCAATAAGTCAAGATGGGTCATCCAGCAGGTCTCCGCGCCGGTACTCGGGTATGTAACATCTCCAGAATATTATTTGTTGCGTTGGAATCCGATTTGAATCAACATCTTCCCCTCCGAATTACAACTACAATGAACTACAGCCGAACGACGATTCTCTATGTTCTGCGATTATGACGGCACATTCTAACAATTATTCTAGTATGCTTTCAGCCGGGATTTCCGTAAGAAGGGTATGATCAAGCTCTCTACATACCTGCGGACATACAAGTGAGTTGGGATGCGCCTGGGTTTTGCCAAAGTGGAAACTAACATCAACCAGGGTTGGAGACATCGTTGATATCAAGGCAAACGGAGCTGTTCAGAAGGGTATGCCTCATAAGTCGCACTCGTAGGTACCCATTGTTTGAGTGTTTCGGTCTTATTCAATCAGGATCAAGTTCCCCTTCTTGATTCTGATCTAAATTCCGAAACGCGGGATATTTGCTATACTAATTTGTTGTAGTGGTAAAACCGGAGTCATCTACAACGTAACCAAGTCCGCCGTCGGTGTCATCCTCTACAAGAAGGTCAAGCATCGTTACATCGAGAAGCGCGTCAACCTCAGAATCGAGCACATCAACCTGTCGAGATCCCGAGAGGAGTTCGTCCGCCGAGTCAAGAAGAACGCCGAGTTGAAGAAGCAGTCGAAGACAGATGGTACCCACGTTCACTTGAAGAGACAGCCATTGATGCCAAGAGAGGCACGCACCATCTCGATGAAGGACAATGTACCAGAGACCGTCGTTCCTATCGCATACGAGACCACCATCTAAGCTTTCGGTTCGCGGGTTTTGCTTTGGGGTTTCTTTGGGGTTGGGATGATCATGAGTTCTGGCAGAGGACTTTAGCGTTGCACTACACATGGGCTCTGTGCATAGCCTCTAGGAATGAGAGCTGAATTTCACGCCAAAAATTACAACAAAATCTGTGTACCATAGGTGATGCAGTGACATTTGCTATTTTCGACCAATCTCGATCTCTCTGGACCTTTCCTTTCCGCTTGACCCAGGAACCATATTTGTCACGCTTAAGAAAAGGATCACACTTCTCTATAGGCCCTCACAAGTGTTCCAAGAAGAAATGGCTTTGGGGGCAATGTGCTTTGGATATTATGCCGAAGCACCGCACTTGGAGAATACATTGCATGGCGAACGTGAATATCACTTCCGAGAGCTTGGTTGCGAGGGACTATTCGACAGGAGAACGAGAACGATTGATGCAGTTTACAATTGCCCATTACCCAATGCCTCAATGCACGATTTTACTGGTTTTATTTGATACCGTCATTTCACTTCGCTTGATTTTCCCGACTCAAAATCCAACAGATCCCAGATGATCAACATTATGCCAAGTAATGGAGAAGTTTATGTTTAATTTTGTTCTAGTCATTGGATTGGTATCGCCCAAAGTACCGATATCATCACAATTGTAACGGCACAAGTGTGCAATACTTTTACAAGCCCGCAACATCCACACAAATGCAAAGATCAAACAAATCAAAAAGAAGTCATTCCCATCGCCGCCCCTGTCGCTGCAGTCAACTTGAAATTCTGAATCTCCTTCGCACTGCCTTTCCCACCACTAACATCAAACACTGTCACAGCAGATCCCACCGTCGCATTTCCAGGACTCAAAGCATAGATGAACTTCCCCGCGCTAACGAGATCGATCAACCCCGGGTTACCGTTCGTGGAGTCCAAAGACTTCACGATTTCCCCAGAGGCCGGATCGATTTCAACGAGGTGGTTTGCGGCTACATCGGTCACGAATGCTGTGCCTGTGAGCTCAGAGAAGGCGGCCCAGCATGTGGCTTTCTGGTCTATGACCTTCGCAGACTTGAGTGTAGTTGCGGTGTTGGCGTCCGAGAGAGATATTGTTGCGGCACCGAATGATGCATCTGTCACGAAAATCTCATCTGACTTTGGGAGGAGAGCTACGCCGAAGAGAACTGCTGTGCCTTCTGGTGAGGAACGAGTTTCTTTCGTCGAGACGACCTTATTCTCAACATTGAAGACTGAGAGAAAGCCAGTATTGTTCTTGGTAGGATCGCCTTTAACAGTGGTGATGAGTTTCGTGGAATCGGCATTGAAGAATACTTGGGAGACTGTGTTCAAAGGTCCGACTGGAGGTGTAGTCTGATTGAGCTCGAAGGGTCGGAGACAAGTGTCGAGTGGCATGAGGCCCTGGACAGGACACATTGTGAAGCATGCTACGCCGGCTTTGGCTCCTGAGTTTGCGACGCATGCTTGGGAGAGGGATGCGGAAAGGCCGACGCTGACTGGGAATTCTCCTAAAGTGTCGGCTGGCTTTCCCACCATTGTGAGAACTGTAGAATCGGCTGCGGAGATAGCGAACATGGAGATGGTGTTCGACCCTGGGTTGACCGCCACGATATGATTTCCGGACACCTTCACAGCTCCTTGACTGAAGAGAGCATCTGGAATTGCTGGGGCTCCTTTATCATCCACACCAGTCATTCCAGCACCCCCAGTCGGAGTAACAGATCCTTCTGAAAGTGTACCATCTTCAGCGACTTTCAAAGCGACGATCGAGTTTTCCGCAGCATTGGTGATGAAGTAGATAGTTTTCGCATTGGCCGAGGCAGCTTGGCCTTGCCCTTTGCCTTTTCCTCCTCCCTGTTTCTTCATTCCTGGACCTGCTTGCTGAGGTGCGCAAGCGATGTCGCTGTTCATAGCCTGACGAAGGTTGATGGTCTTTCCGCCGAGGGTGATACTCTGTCCATCTTCGCTAACGGAGAGGGATTCGCCAGAATTTCCGAGTGGAATAGACATTGGCATGGCGGAAGTAAGGAGTACTGTGGCAAGACTAGCCAGGATAGTTGATAATTGAAGCATGATGGAAGAAAGTTTTCGGAGAGACTTGGTGAAAGAGTGATGATGTATAGTCAATAAATGCACAGTCAAGTCCAGCTTGCAAAGAATGTAAGAAGCGAAATAGAAAGTAGATTGAATGGTTATGAGCAACATTCTCATGGGAGCCTTCCATCTTCATCTATACATATAATTGTTCTCATTCACGGACCCGTCCACCGTACAGTCTTCCCTTTTGGGATCTCACTGATTCCATCTGACCCGTTTCAAGGTTTCCATCTGTAGTCGAGTGATCCTCGGGCGGCATATCTCGACCAGGGGTTTTGACGTCGAGTGGAGAGGTTCGGATGAACTGATAGGCTGTCATTTCTGACATGGATACCAGACGAAAGGGGACTTTGGAATCATCAATTACAGAAGTGGAATAGTCTGGAAAGAAATTGCCGTTCTTGAAACTGGGGATATAAGCATCCCTGTTTCAGGATCTGCCATAATCAGGTGATGTCTAAGCATGTGACTATCATGTCTTCCACTTGCTACCATGGACTTATGGCTGACAGATACTCTGTGTATTTCGTAGTCATATTCTCCTGTTCAGTCTTTCGAGAGAATATTTGCGGAACTTTCGCTTTCTGGGTTGAAAGAAGGATTCAGGCAGAACACTCGGGTCGCTTAAGCAGCTTGTTTTCCAACCGGGCACAGTTCGTATCCGGTGAAAACAAGTATTAAGTCCTCTGCTGTTTCGTGATATTTCAAATTTCGTTAACATGAAAGTACTGAGTTATTCTCATGCTATATAGAGGTGAGAAGAATAAATTCTTGAAAGTATATCGCCACTTTGGACTAACAGAAGAAAGACAACTTCACCGATAGATAAATAATCCAGCCTCGATCAATGACCGATCTGATCAAGGCCTCAGGATTATTGTTCCCACTAAATTATATTGGGCACGAGGATGGCTTGTCATAGCTTCTGCTATTCCAAGAGATGTGAAAGGCTTTCAACAACTGACACTGAAGTTTTGTTGTGATTCTGCGACTTAAGGATAACTTCATTGACATGGGAATAGCCACAATCCGAGCCATTTGTCTTTTACACCGGGTGACCAAAAATAGACTCGTGTCCAATGTAAAATCGTGTCAACGAAAATCGTATCAACGGCTTGGACAAAGATGATAGACAAAAATCACTTTTCCAGGAATGATTCGGGCACAAACTAAGTGCCAGCTTTGTAGTCACAAAGTTATTTTTTGGACTTTTAAACCCCTTTTCAGATACCTTGAGGCTCTCAGGATCAAGCACAGATGCATTATATGATTCATAAATGAAGCAATGAAATTTATTATGAATAGAACATACAACATTGTATACACATGAACCAACTAACAGAACTCATACCAAAACAAGGGCAAACCGGGTTCAAACCCCAGAACATCAAGATGAGAACCGTCCTCCTGGCCACACTTTTCTGCCTACTTACAGCAACCGCCAACACAGCATTCGTCACCGCATCCGCCTCTATCGAAGCCACCCTCGCAGCCAGCTCCGACCACAGCAATCTCCGGCCAGCCGGCACCCGTCTTCCCTCCAGCAATCGATTACGTTCCTCGTAGTACCAGTCTCACCAAAAGTAGTCAATGGTATATTTTCAAGTCATGGCTCCAAACTGGAAAGGTCGTTGCGCAAACATGGACGCTGGGCTTGATCAATGCTATTCGTCTCTCTTCCTCCTTCCGCCACCCTGGTACAGTATGATGGAACGCACATTGATAGTTTTGAAATAGATAACCTAGATAATGGATGGCAAAACAGCATCTCTTCCTCTGGACTTGATGAAGGAGGTGTTTACTGTGTTTTGTATTCGTAAGCTTACATACGTCCACGACATGGGGTTTTGCGAATGCCTTGATAGAGAATGGGAATACCTTCCTAGTAGGCTACAGATTCTGTTGATCTGGCCAGGATGGAAGGATTTGACACCAGTGGGTATCAATGATCATGTGATGAGCTATAGATTTGGAAGTCGGCCTGCGTGACTTGGGGAAGGCTATTGAGTAGGTAAACGAAAAGATGAACGACAGGGAGTAGGAATGCATGGAGGATCGTTTGGGTTTTGTTTTTAAATCAACTACACTCGCTTAGCATGAAGATTTCCGAATTCTTTCCTTCTTGTAAATAGCACTAGAAGCCGCTGGCAACATCTGACAGAAGTTACTTGCTATTCGTATGCTCTCCTTCACGATGCCAACGATATCTATTTTCGGGAAGTGGTTTCAGCAGAATCTCAGAGGCTTGTTATCTCAAAGCCCAAGGTAAATATGACTGCTATGTGAGTTCGGCACCAGATCCTCATGATAGCACAACATAATATTACTCGTAAGCAACTTATCAAATGCCAAATGAGAGCACTTACCGGGAACTCGTTGGATTAATCGCTAGCTGATATGTATAGTAGCAAGCACGCAAGACACGTTACTCGACAGCAAACGAATGATGATCAATGGGCAGTGTTTCAGCCCTTTCTCCAAATTCGAGGACGACGTCCAAAGTGATACGAGACTAACGCAGCTGCCCAAGACTTGATAGTCGATTTTTACGAGGGACTTGTTGTACTTACTCGGCAAACGCCCTCGTACTCGAGTAACACGAGAAATGCCAGAGTACCTAGCTCGCTCGCCTCGTACAAGCACAGCGCTAATACAAAGCACAGTGCTTATACGTAATTGTACGCCCAGACGAAACGCATAATATGCAGTGATAAGTCCACGAAAACCAGCATCATCCATCCACTGGTAGCCAGAACCAGACATCCTTCGGCATTGAACGCATTGACGACGGATGGGCTCGCGGATAAGCTAAAGAGGCCGGAAAGGTTGAGAAGTGCATGATGGGGCGGGTAGATCTTACAAGTTGCATCGTCACGGACACGGTGTGAGGGATGAAGGTACTTGTAAGTACGCGTGGGGGCTGTCAGAGGCGGCCCGAAGGTCTGTTTGTCTTCGTTGGGTAGCACTTGCTACTTTGCTGGCCCTGGTCAGTCACGACGGAACAAGGCTGCTCGCATATGGAAATGATGCATCTTATATGTACATACCCAAGGTAGGTGTAGACACTATTAAGATTTCTCAAGTACCAAAATCTGCAGCTTTCCTTTCCGCTGGACGACTGACCTAGTCTTCTTCGAGTCGACCAAACCTGATCAGCTGAGAACAGTTTAGGGAATCGGCTAAGGGGAAAAGGAAAGAAGAAAAGCATGTAGTTGTGCCGTATGGTTAGTGGTTGAGCCAGTGGTGGTCCAGGCTTCTACTAAGTACTAGCACAACTGGAAGAGTGCACCTCCCGCGCACTGGCTCGACTGGCAGCTGGGGAACATGGCCTAGCTTTGGTCCTAACGACGGTCATGCCGCGGCCAAGGAGTCTAACGGAGGTTCAACACAGCGGAATGTAAACTTTATCGATTGCCGAATCCTGGTTATTTGTGGCACATTTTTTTGGTATGGATAAAGAAGAAGAAAATAATTGTAATCACCGGATTCGCACTGAATCGGGCCACAGGTACGGATTCGAATACGCCCGAGATTGTTTGGATTGTCTTCGGATCCCGCCCGCCCCAGCTGTTCAACCGGCCGCGCAACGCAAACCAAGGCTCAGTGTGGTCCAAAAGCCTGGTCTGGGTGTGTGGCTATGGAGATGGGCGCTGAGAGTTTCATTTCGCGGTATCCCTGCTTGGGCGTGGAGATATGACGACTCTTAATGTCTTGATCGGGCAATCGTTGAACTCTGAAGTGCTGCGGATAGCTGCATTTTCCGCCGCCTGACACCGGCTTGGAAAAGTCCATATGTGCTCCGCTCCAGCTTTTTCATACTTAGGTAGGTACCATAGCATAGGTACCTAACTTTAAGGTCCTTAGGTGAGTACCTAAGTTTGCCAAGTCCTCTTCTCATGACCTCGAAGTATTCGCTCCCCCGTGCCGTACGAGTAAGGTATCCAAGTATCCAAGAATCCAAGTATTCAGGTATCCTAGCTTTGTCACATTCCCTGCATCTGCATCTCACAGTCCCATCCTCACCTGAAGACCAGGCCAAACGTCCAATCCCC
>JACBAH010007004.1:0-18822 GCA_014282315.1 Neospermospora avenae | reverse complement strand
TTTGGTGGGAAAAGACTGCCTCGGCTATCTGAGCTGTGACAGTTTTGCTTGCCTGTGACATTCGCTTTCCCCGACAGTAAGCGAGCCCCGAGCGAAACTGGAGGTGGGCCGGCTAGTATGCAGGCTTTTTGTTCCGTCTTGGGATGCAAGCAAAAGCAAAGATAATAAGAGTGTCCCGAGACTCCCGAGGATTTTCCTCAAGCGAAGTGAGGGGTGAAAATAGAAAAAGATATCCGAATGTGTGTCTCTTTGTCCGTTCTGCTGTCATAAATTTCTGATACAAAGGTAGTAATCGAAGAACTTGATTGGTACAACGTGAAGACTTTTGGAAGGCACTACGTTGTCTAGCGGCGCACTTATCATTTCCACCAACATCCGACGACGATGCTTCCGCCTTCCACACCCAAACACTCGCAATCCCAGTTACGAAATCTCTATTCTGGACATCCTTATCATCTTGACATGCTCCGAGCGAAATTCCGAGGCAGCTTGGCCCGTGTTTTGCGCAGCTTTTTCGAAATCAGGTGTACATCCTGTGAGACGGCCTCAATCTCCGATTGTTGCCAGCTCTCACGATACAGAGAGCGAGAAGACATGATCCCGCAATGAGGACAATGCAGAAGGCTACGAGGACTCCGATCTGACGCGACATCCAATCTTCATCCCTTTTGTTCATAAGTCGGCCGACTGTCTTGCGAGCTTCATGCATGACGGAGCTCATTGTGGAGAGATCTTGGAGCGGGTCAGCTTGGGGGCCTGCTAGTCGCTGACTTGGAGGGATATTTGGGAGCATTACAGATGGATTTGAGTCTCGGGGACTATCGGATTTGTCGTGTGTAACTTTCGTCTCATGAGAAGACGTTCATTGAGATGACATGAACTCTGAAGATGAGTTGTGAGGTTGCGGATAGGGAAGCTTTGAGGGAAGGCGCGCTAGTGTGGACCTTGCCCATTTCTGGCATGGTCGTGCCTGCTCGCTTGTTTGTTTGTATTGCTTGGGTGTGGTTCCCCCTCACTCCAAATGGACTTGATGCAAAGCATGTGGGAGCTTTGAAGATTCGTACGATAACGCAAAGTCGTGTCAATCATTCCCCAATAACCATCTGCCAAGTGAGAAGATCCTGGCAATTATATCAATCATTACAAGAATCGCAACTCAATCTATTTGCCAAAATGGTGATGCACGAATTCGTTGTACGACTGTACGAGAGCCTCGAGTGTTATCTCTTGTATCTGATTTAACAATTTAACAACACAGTCTAGTTGTGTTTTTCTCCCGTACGACTTCGTCAATCTTACGCATAGCGCAGATCATGTGAGAATAGGTTGCGGCACATATACAACCTGGACATAGCACACTCCAGACGTTCAGGGAAATAACACATTCTAATCTGCCTCAAAAAACAGTATTTCTTCGACTGTACTCAAACGAGTGCTTTTCCAAGTTGTAAACAAAATAACTTCATCGGTCCAAAACAGAAAACTTCACGCTCATTATACCTCTCGTATACTCGCTGCCGCCTAGTCCTTCACTTCAGAATTGCCTAAAAGACTAGCTTCCCAGGATCTGGACCATGTACCGGCATTGTCGATGAAGTTGGCTCATGCCGATGTGTATGGGACAAATATAGCTTGCCAAAGCTTCGCGTTGTATATTCTCGACTATCGCGACCTATCGCAAAATACCTTATGTTCGTCAAGATAATTCCTTCTAATCACATGACGCGAACTTTCTATGAGAATCGTGTTCATACACAGCCGCTATGCCAGAGGAGAGGAGGAAAAATGCAACTTTCAAAGCGGCGATAGCAGAGCAGAAATGGGAAGAGCCAGATGATACTGAGATCCTGAGACGGCCGATGACTACGGAGGACCCTCCAAGCATGAATGATCCCTACCTTAACGCCCTGCTTCCTGGTACCGCCCTGGCCCTACTTTTATCCCTACTTCTAAAAGTCGAGCACTGGATAGTTGGTGAGGTCGATTGCCCTCGATTTACTAAGAAAACCATCCAGAGGGCCAAAAATGATATGTGGTGCCACTTCAGCCACCCAGCTTAAAATCAAGCCAAAATATAAATTTGGTCGTTTAAACTGGGACGAACTCAGCTGCGACGATTTTTACATCTACAGAAACTTACCATTCCTCAAAAGTATGCACATGAAAGGCATTGGAAGAATAGGCGATGAAGATGTTGGGGGCCACGACGTGATACCCAGTAAGGTCAGCCCGGTACGCGAAATTGTTATGAAGCACTGCGATGTGTCCGGCAAAGTGATCTCGAACACCGTCAATTTCTCGACTGGACTCGGAAGGTTTGCGTACAGCTATGGAGGGCGGATCGGAGATGAATGGACTTTCACGGGGGAGCCGATGACAATCGCAGTGGCACTCACATCTCATAGATTGATACTGCGGTGCGTGAAGCTCGATCTTGAGGGCCAAATGAACCAAGGATCCGTAGCAGAAGAGACCAAGTCGTTGCTGTCCGAGATCGAAGAGAACGAAGATGAGGAAGAAGATGACAGAAGAGAAAAGAGTATTGGCGGACTCGAATGAAGGACGTTTGGACATCCGAGCTTTGAAAGTTGAATACGGTAAAAACAGTAGTAAGACACGAGAACTGGCGAAAAAATCGATCAAAAGCAATCCTCAATTCCCAAATCTGACCCATACACGTATCGGAATCAAGCTCGCTTTACGATTCGTAGAGCTTTCGGGCAAAAGACAATGGCAGAATGACTACCAGCCAGCTTGGAAGAGCTTGAAAACGTGGGGTGTAGACATCATGAGGCTGGTTAGATGACAGAGGTTGTTCGGGGACGAGAAGTTCTCTTCCCAAATTTGAAAATGGCGAGTGGTATTGATGTGTGTATTGAGCCTAGGAAAGAGTTGAAAAATGGAGACGACTATGTGAATTCTCAAGCAGACCTCGTTGAGGATGACTTGGATGTTTTGGACTGAGAATAAGATCCATCTGGCCTGTATAGTGAACATGAAGTTTTCTTACAATATTTCATCTACAGCACACATTACACTGTCCCTTGACGAATCCATGCTACATGTTCCAGCCACTTTTGCATGAGTATCAAGCTGGAACCGTTATAATTGGCTGCCTAATTTAGACGCCGGAATGTATTGTTGCGTTTTCAGCCTCTGTAACCCTGCTCTCGACGATATCTCATCATAATTCATACTTGCAAGAGATTTTGCATAACATTCGTCACTAGCTCCAAATTGTCTACATATGGAAGTATCACCACACTACCAGTATGCCGAGCTCACGGAACTAGGTGCTTCCCGATTGATCGTTCTCCTGCCTGATGGGCGATCTAGAGGCACCTGTGCGATGTTCACTCATCTCTACCACACTTCTAGCCTTCCATGATGACTAGATATTGAACTACACTGCTCTTTCAAATGTCTGGGAGGACGCAAGCCAGAGAAAAGGCATCTTGATCAGTGAATTACACATGGATATTATAGCCTCGCTGGATCTTGCTCTTCGACATTTACGAGACCCTGCCAGAGTCACCCGTAGATGGGCTAATGGCATTTGTATTAATCAGTACGATGATATAGAGAAGAGCTATCAGGCGGCGCAGATGGGGACGTTTTATGAAGTCGCGCATTGAAATCGCGCATCGTACCATCACCTTCTCAGGCGTGACCATATAAAACACATTCGAGTTGCTCAATCGAGCATTGAACTTGAATGATCTCTCATCAGATCGGAATTCCTTAGCGAAAGACTTTAGCGGAGATGAGCTCAACCAAGAAGCTTTACTAGACCTGGCCAAGTATCCCTGGATCACCCGGGCTTGGAAATTACAGGAGCTTATCTTGGCAAAAGACCCTGAATTCAATGCGGGTTATTCCGATGTAAAGGAGACGCCTACTGTATACGAAATATTTATTCGACGACCATTTAACATACTCGGATCAATCCACTGACATAGGAAAGATCAGCCAGCAGCTTCTCGGAACACTCAATCGAAGCAGCTGATAAAAGTCTGATGATACGCGACATTTATTTTACATGAAGTTTTTACGTGCCATCCATCAGTCGGAATGCCACTCTCCACTGCTTGAGAGGGTTGCTCCTTCATTGATAGCATAGACAGATGCGGAAGCATTTCTTTCATCACTGCTTTCACGTCGCGGGGTGGGAGCTCCCAATCCTAGAGATCACATTTACGCCAATCTGGACATGATACGCAGGAGTACTCGGGGAGCCACATCAATCGACTACTACATAAGAACCTATTTTACAGTCTTCACTGATCTGGCACGAGAAGCCCTGAGATGGAACCCAACCTGGATTTTCTCCATGTAGTCGAATCTGAAGTATTGTCACAGACTTGAGGGTCTCCCATCCTGGGTATCAGACGGGATCCTGCTTGTTAATATTCTGACTCGAGCCGCTCCAGGCCATACGGAGTATGGTGTCTTTGATTAGAATGGGTGCGGCCTAAGGATCTTGTACCACCGGTCATCCGCAACAGGGCGAATGATATTATTCTGCTCAGTTGAAGTCCATAAGAACTCTTCTTTAGCTGCGACATTGCGACGGGCAGCAGAAACCTCCACATAGGGAGGCTCCAAAAAAGCGGCCTCCGATTTAGACCTAATTAGTGTGGGATGCATACAAAATAATGTTTCACAAGAAGGGATGCATACCTGAGAAACAATTGGCCCGCGAAAATAGACTCTCGTATTTGAGACCTTCAAGGGTCAAAAGTATATTTCGTCGGTTCAAGATTAGTAGTTATGTTGGAAAAGGCCACTCACTGCCTGGGCAAGCTGGTCACTGGTCTCATCACTGGACCATGACGAGCCCCCCAATCTAGGGGGATGCCTACTGGGCATGGCAATGGAATAGCGGAGCCGGGTCCGCAGCCGCCAAAATCCAGGGTCCATCGTGAGCTACCGCACTAATCTCGTAAGCATCAAGCCACACTTCACCCCTTACCAGCCCACTACAATGCCATGCGAGCCTTCATATCAGCAGGCACGAGCAAGACGAATAGCAGAACAATGAAAAGCAAACAAAGGTGGGATCATATAAGTAGCGCGCCGATGCAGAGACAAGTGGAGGTCTAAAGTCGAAATAGTGGCATCGGAAGCCACTAAGGGCTCTAAGAGAGTTTGATATGCGGAGCCTGTGAAGTGAGAAACGGGCAGAACGTGCTGAAAGACTCGCCAGAACGCTGGAACTGAAGGAAGCGGAAGCTTTCTAGCCAGGCGCAGTCGGGCTGTTCTCAGGCGGATGCCATTCTCTAGCAGCCGGACAGGCAGGGACTCACCTCGCCTGGGCCGGTCGCTCTTGCTTTTACTTTGACGCTAGACGAGGTGCTTAAGGAGGTAGGTAGGGTCAAGATCGAGACTACATACAAAGAGGGTCCTTTCCTTTAGCTTTCTCCTGATACATCGCAATCTCTGCTTGTCCGCATCGAAATCTCGACACGAAGTTCTCCTTCTTCAGTACTCTTTTCGGTCAAGATTTCGTGTCGAGACGAAAGCAAAGTCACTGACCGTTCAAGAACCACCGAGACACGAGTCAAGAATGGCGCTATCATGGCCATACAGAGCACATTCGCACACCCCATATTGGGGAGCTCCAAATGCTCAAGCAAAGTAGGTCGATATCACATCTTCAATTTTCCATACCAAATCTGACTGAAGCTCCTCATCCAGCTTTTGTGAAGAAGTGAGTTTTGCCACTTTTCTCGCGAGGACAACCCTGCCATGTTTTGAAGACGAGACTGATGTTTTTTGAAAGGACTACATCGTAACACCGTATATCGCTGAATTTGTCAGTACCCTTACGAATATCACCTACCGTACGTATTCAGGGCGGCCGTTTCTTATGACTTTGCATTCGCGAGGTCTTTCGATTTCTTTTGTCCTTATCATTTATGAGACTCGCTTAGCTCAAAGGAGACCGAGTCACGACGGGAGTGATTGAAATCTCGGCCTTGTGGATGTGACTCGATCCCATTGAATCAACGACTGACTTTCAAAACAGTGATATACGCGTATCACGGTATCAAAAACAACGTCAACAGAAAAGATGCGGTCCTGCGGAACTTACCCTACCTTGGTATCGCAGCCGTAGGATTCGGCTCAGCCATCTTTCATGCAACCATGAAAAATTATACACAGTGGTGTAAGCTCATTCCTCTTCTTTCGTTATTTTGGCTAACACAAGAGCAGGCGATGATCTTTCCATGCTAGTTGCAGTAGCAACAGTGGTGCACCGTGGCTTCACATTCGACAAATCACTTAGGACGACTGTCATTTCTGGCATCGTGTTTACTTCTGCGATGATTGCTTTCAGTGTATGGCATTGTATTACAGATGAACTTGTCATGCATAATGTCATATTTGGTAAGGTCATACATGAGCTCCCTAAAGCTTATTCCTGACAATGGAAAAAGCCTTATACTGATAAACACCTCAGCTGCTATGATTGTTGCTGTTGGCCTCAAGACTAGTTCCATCATCTCTTCACGGGTTAAGGATCCAGCAGTTGCGAAAGAAGTCAGAAAACTCACCATTTGGGGCGGAGGTAAGTTCTCGACTTTTCAAGTACGAACTTGGCATTTGGCTGACTAGAGGTCAAGTTATCTTTATTTCTGGATTCGGAATCTGGAACATCGACAACGCTATTTGCTCTTCTTTGACAACATGGAAACGAAGCATTGGTATGCCATGGTCTTTCGTGCTTGAGTTGCACGGCTGGTGGCATATCTTTACGGGTGCAGGTGCTTATATCTGTAAGTTGAACATGAGGATATCTGAAGGGTTGTTGTTTAGGGTGGTACTGATGTTTCATAGTCATGGCCTTGATCGAATACCTCACCTCCGAAGACGCTGGAAAGCCACTTGGAGGCAAATTCGCTTGGCCTGTGAATCTCATCATTGATGGAAAGGCGGGCAATGCCAAGTTGATGAATAGTGAAAAGCACCAGAGCGGTCCTGTCACTGCTGAGGTAAAGACGTCTGCACAGCCGAGTCGTAGTGGCAGTAAACTATCGTAAGGCGTCACAGAGGCGGCCAAGGATTAGAGAAAGGCATGGGCCGAAGTTGATTTTAAATGGGTAATATGGCATGATTTGGACTAGGCGACCAAAAACCCTTGCAATAAATCTTGGATCCAATGGAAAGCGATTCTGTCTCCGAGAACCTTCATGAGACTCCGAGGTGTTTATCTTGACCTTGTTGCTTGCCTAGCTTTTTAGAAAGCAGTAGGATATATGAGACAAGCGATAAGGTAAAAGATCACAAATCATATCACGTGACACAAATCACCCAAACACATGGCTGCGATCTCAGTTCCAAAGTCATGTCGAGTTGAATAAGAACACGGCTATAGCCCCATCACGGTATTGTTGAGTGGTGTCCAAATCTAATAACTCCTGAAAATATGCCTGGCCCTTGAAAAAGGCCATACCCGAAACTCCCTGCTAAAGTCAAATAACCCCCTCCTTATTCAAGCACTACTCATTCCTGAACATACTTATCAAAGAATTGCCCTTAAAAGCTGTCTTGAAATCGTCGGCGTATCCCATAGTGACTGCGCAGTCGCTTTCGCTTCTAGCTGTCTCTGCTTTTGGAAGCCATTGTTGCATCTGGGTGATCCGATTTGAGTTCTGGTTACAGTAAGCATGCGATACTCGATATGAAGACTTTGGTGCAACTTACCGAAGGATGTGTTGATAGCCACTCCGGCATGTCTTGATCCTTGTGCGCCAGTTCCATCCGCTGCCACACCTTGACAGCTTCCTGTGGATTATAACAACTCCGCGCCATCATCATCAATCCGATGTAATCCGCCTCACTCTCCTGCTTCCTCGAAGCTGGTCTCGCAAGCCCTAGATCCATAGCCATATCCCCCAAAACCCGTCCCAACCCCATTGTGTATCCCGTACTGTCGAGGAACATGAACACGAAGCGTAACGGGGCGAGCATGACCATACTGCTCATACTCTCTGATGCGTGACGAGCTACATTGTGTGCGATTTCATGGCCGAGAATAGCGGCGAGTCCGTCGTCGTTTTTCGCTACGGGAAGAATACCAGTGTAGACGAATACTTTTCCACCCGGTATAACGAAAGCGTTACATTCTATACATGTTAGAGTAGCCCATCAAGCGCCTTCATACTGACATACCCGGAGACTCTATAACATGCACCTCCCAATCCGCACTCTCCAATCCGCTCGCCGGTATCAACTTCGCCATGACCCTATGCACCATCTTGACTCTCCTATCCCAGTCTGGCAATATCGAGCGCGCATTCTCCTGCATAATCATATCATACATCCGTCTCCCTTCTTCTTCCACTGTTTCATCACTATAGCAATTGAACCTCTTCCTGCCAGATATCGGCACCTCTTCTAAATTCGAGACGTAGAATATTGTTGCGGATCCGCCTGCGAGTATGAATACCCATTTTGAGCTCCTACTGCGGATAAGCCTATCTATCTGCTCGGTTGTGATTAAGGGTTTCGCGTGCTGTATTTGCCCAGGATCGTATCGGTAATGGACGATTCGTGGAGGCTTTCGTTGGGGAGGGGGAGGAGGCGGATAGCGATTCCATTCTGATTGATATCGTCGCGGGGTGAATGTTGAGCGCGGTACGCAAGGCACAACTCGGGATATAGCCCGAGGAGTCGATCGTGGTAGGAAATGTGTAGAGCTTGCGAAGGGCCGTCGTGACAGCATTGTGCGTTTAGTTCGTGCGTTTTAAAGATGTTGGTCAAGAATCTTTGTTTGTCTTCACTTCGTCAGCCTCGCCTCGCCCTCGGGGAAATATCGGCATCGCCAATCACAGAGGTCCCGTTACGTCATAGTCAACATCGCAAACGAATATCAACATGACACCTAGATGGCCTTCCTCTCATTGTCCGAATCTTCAGAGCTCACTAACAGATAACACTATATATATGTAAGATGATGGAAGTAGCAGCAACAACGGCAACTGCCATCCGCGGCATGTTCAAATCAACACATCCCGCCAAAGCCAAATGGGAGCGTATCAACAGCACCCCGCTGCCGCGTTCCTCTCACACCCTCTCAGTGATCGCAGGCCGAGCGTATATCTTTGGAGGAGAAGTCAATCCCCGAGAGCCGGTCGACAATGATATGCATGTCATTAGACTGCCATACGACTCGTTTTCCTCTGCCGATTATCAGGCCATCCCCGCGAAATCCGAGAATGCTGGAGGAGAAGTGCCAGAGAAGAGAGTAGGACATACAGCTGCTGTGATCGGAGAGAGGATATTTGTATGGGGAGGTAGAGGAGGGCCGGATATGAAGCCATTAGAAGAGAAAGGCAGGGTTTGGGTTTATGATACAAGGACAGATGCTTGGTCGTGTCTTGATCCTATGCCAGGAACGCCATTCCCCGAGGCACGATCATATCACTCTAGTGTTTCCATTGAGAAACCTGGAGATGCGAAGAGTGTGAAGATCGATAATGCTACTGAGCTTCCGAGAGCTGGAAAAATTGCTGAGTCTGCGCAGACTGACCAAGAGAAAGGCGGATATGGAACTTTCTTCGTACATGCTGGATGCCCGACAAGTGGTAGGACGAATGATCTCTGGGGATTTGATGTTAAAAGTCGTACATGGAAGGAATTTCCTTCTGCACCTGGGAACCCGAGGGGTGGTACCTCGATTGCTGTCTCGAAGCATAGGATTTATCGATATGGAGGTTTTAATGGGACAGGTGAGGAAGGTGGCAAGATTGATATTCTAGAGCTGGGACTGGATACGTTCAGTGGAACTGGTGCTTCGAGTGATGCTGCTGTTAGTGCGAAAGGACCATGGCAGACATTAAATTTTGAGGAAGAGAGTATGAACTTTCCCGGAAATAGGAGTGTAGCTGGTCTACAGGCTGTGACCACTGGTATGGGAAGAGAATATCTAGTATTGTTGCTCGGAGAGAGAGATCCTAGCAACGATGGACATAACGCAGCTGGAAAGTTCTGGGGTGATGTCTGGACTTTTCAGTGTCCTCCTATTGGTATGACGGGTGCTAGTTTCAAGGATGCCACTTGGCAGGCTCTTGGGAAGGAGACTGGTGAGGGTCAATGGAGCGTGATGGAAGTTGCAGATGCTGAAGGTGCTGAGGGAGAAGATATCCATAAATTGACCCCTTCTCAAAGAGGATGGTTTGGTTCGTCCACAATGGGGGATCTGGATGCCAGTGGGCTTGTGCTATGGGGCGGATTGAATGGGAATAACGAAAGAGAGAGTGATGGGTGGATTTTGAGGATCGAATGAATGAATGAAAATAATGACCATAAAGATAATATGACCGCAGCTGGGTAGACAGTACCAATTGTTAAAATCCTTCTACTATTTCAGATGTCTACTTCTCGCTTCGCTGGTTCCTTATGTAATTGAGCCCAAATGGCATCTCTCTTTCGCTTCCTTTGTATTTTCAGAGAATAAGAGTTGCACTTTCTTAGATTATGCATATCACAAGGTCAATCATCAGAGATATGGCGACCTCGGGAGTGAAGGTCCCAGTCTGAAGTAGAATCGCGAGTGACCATTTACAACACTTGCATGAATTTGGGTCTCAGATCTTTCCATAGTTTGTAGGCAGAAGGTTATTGCTAGAACAATGTTTTCAAGAACAGACTATGAATCAGTAAAGGTGCTCCATCAAATTCAATGCCTTCTGGTGCGGAATATCTGTAGCTCACTCATACACTACGACTGCCGTGCTGCGCCTCGCTTAAGAAATCGATTTTCGACTCATTATGATAGATCTGACTCATGATCTTCCTTTCTTCTATCGCTGAAGTCCACTTTAGATTTTGGTCACGTCTAAATATGAATTGACCAATGAACATCTTCTAACATAATATTCATAAAGGTCTGCTAATATATGAGTATCTGTCATTACACCTACAAACTATCGTGCAGTAAGTCCTCGATTGGCCACCCCACTTTGGTCTGACACAAAAACCGTGCCCAAGATATCGAAGAATTTATAAATGACTAAAAGACTGAAGTGTTTTTTGATTGCGAATCACATCATCTTCTAATAAACGCTCTGACTGGCTGGCAACACAAGATTTTCGGAATTTTCGTGCTCTGTAGACTGTCTCTATATAAATTCAATTATGGCTGACCTCAATCCGGATTTCAGTATAGAATCTACAACCACAATCTTCCCCTCCATTTCTTTCAATGAACCGACCACAACAAGTCTGTCGATACTGGACAATGCTTGCGCCAGTTTCACACGCTGTGCAGCGATATGGTATTTCCCACCATCAAACGTCACGAATACACAATTCGCAACCTCTCTCTCACACGCGCTCAATTCCTACCGTCCCTGGTGCGGTCGAATAAACTACACTCCATCCGCAAACATCACGCTCCACGGACCTCAAGAGACTCGCTATCAACGCATCCACACCACCTACAACACACCGCACGATATCGGCGTCCCCCTCACAATCGCCAACAGCCCACATCCGCTCTCACAATTCCTCCCCTCCCTCACCACCCGCCAAACCACTCAAAAAGCCTGGTCCCCCAACCCAACCTTGCAAAACATCCTCCTCCCTTCTACCACACTCTCCCTCTCCCGTGGCGCCTCCGCATCAGCACCAAACGTCGTAATTCAACTCACGCATTTTAGCTGCGGCAGTCTCGCTGTCGGGATCGCAATCACGCATTGTCTAGCTGATGCGATATCGCTCTCGAGATTCGCTAATGATTGGGCGGCTACGAATCGTTGTTTGCTTTCCCGATCGCCATTTCCGCAGCTGAGTCCAATTTTTGATCCGGAGAGGTTAGATGCTTGTGCGGCTGGAAGTGTGGATAGGGTGCCTGATGAAGAGGTGAGGAGGAAAGCGAGGGAGTTGCCGATGCATAGATATGATTGGTATACGTCTGTTGAGGGCCAGCCGTGGTCGAGTCCTAAGCCTGAAGACTTTGACTCGGTAGTCAACAGTCTGATTCCTAGGGTGGAGAATGATGATGTGCCGAAGAAGAATATCTTGAGTCCCAGTGTCCCTATACCGTGGCATCAATGGGATACTAAAGCGCCTGTTTCGTATCGCTTGTTACATTTCTCGAAAGAAGAGATACTCGCTATTTACCAACGAGCAAGCTCAAATTCGAGTGCGACCCGGGGACAGGCAGGGAAGGAGAAGATTTCAAAACATGATGCACTACTCGCCCATCTTTGGTCTCTTATCATCAAATCCCGCAATCTTCCTGAAGGAACAACTTCCTACCTCGATCTCACATTTGGAGTACGCGCTCGTGTTCAGCCCCCTCTTCCTGATTCTTACCTGGGCAGTCCGATCATGCATGTTGCGATCCCGTTCAATCCCTCTTCTGAGTCAGTATCTCCAAAAGTGAGTACACTAGCAGGAGATATTAGGAGACATCTTGGCCGGTTTAGTAACGAGGAAATCTCTTGGGTTTTATATGATCGCGCGGCGGAGATTGCTCCGCAGAGACTGTGGGGTGCTTGTCTGGGACGAGAACATGTTCTGCTTCCTACGTGGGTGAGGTCGGGAGTTTATGATGTTCAGTTTGTGGACGGGTGCGAGGCGCTTTGGGTTGAAGCTGTGGTATGAACCCTCTCTCTCTCTCTTACTACATGTTATTCCTCTGTATCGTATTTTGTTTCTCCCTTTCAACTCGCCGATAATTCGCCTCGGGTGTGTCTTGATGACGGAGCGCTAATGGTTACGCGTAGATGCCGCCACTTGATGGGCTGGTCGAGATCATGGAAGCGCCTGGTAGCAAGAAGAACGAAAAGGATGGTGCTTGGATTGATGATGGTGTAGATGTCGCCATTTACCTGGAGTCAGAGGCTTTGGGCAGGCTCTTGGCCAACGATAGTCTCTGGGAAATTGGTTCAGAGTGAGGTAGATAACGATCCTCTAAAGTTGAAGCTCAAGGCTTCATAGATGAACAGGCTACGTTATACATCCGAATGGATTCAATGGAGGGACTGATCAATTAAGTGGCCTCATGTAGGAAAGTTGCGATGTTCATTGAGTCAATCGTGTCTTCAGATGACGGGAAGTGAAAGTACAGATGTGTACAAAAACGAGATAGCAACAGAGACAAGCTTGACTATGTACGATAGCCATGCCATGGTAGGTGAGCAGAGTCAAGTGGAAGACTAGAGCAAGCAGACCGGGTAGATATGACCCAGGAATTGTCAAACAGGACGACGAAATTGCAAAACCCAGGAAGCTGAACTCTAGTGACGGCGGAGGTGTGACGGCGCTATGGATGAGATGTATCGGCAACATGGCGACAGAGCGGCAGCGCCATGGCAGAGTTGTGAGTGATGGTGACCAAAAAAGTCGATAAGGCCCACGATGCGCGATTTGCAACAAAATGCAGGCGACTGGTGGACAACTGATGACAGACAACTGATGACAGACAACTGATGACAGACAACTCATGACGATCGACGCGGACTGCGATGTGCAACAAAATCTCGCCTAATTTCTTTTTGCTACGGCATGAAATAAAGAATAGCGCAAGTGATAGAGTCAGTAAACAAGGCCGATATATAAGTATGCATCTAAGATAAATAGGTAATAATACAAACAACTATACCTGATAGAGGTATATGTTCCCGCATGACAAAGAGTGTATGCTACCTCTATTATCTTCTATCGACAGGATGACCCAGGTGGACGAGATAGCCCTGTGGCACGAAAGTGAGCACGAGGTCCTCAGGTCTCCAGCATTCCACGCCAAAAGAAGAGTCGATAAGGAGCACTATGTGCGAAGAGCAACAAAGCAAAAGATTCTCGCCATGAATTGTTCCTTCAGCTATTGGTTTCTATTGCATCATATCGAGGAAATAGCGATTGCAAATAGTCGTTGAGACTTCCATACATCACTCGACCATTTACACGAACGGATGACGAAATCGTGCTTTCCATTGGTAGGTACCTTACCTAAAGGTAGGTAGGTAAGCTCAGGTTGGTGCGTCCCGTTCTCAGCCTTGTGACGGACAAGGGCCGAGAAACGACGGACAGCCGGGGGGCGACGCGAATTGCGATATGCAACAAAACCTCGCTTAACTGTTTGAATCGCAAAAGCCTAAAAGTAAACAACGACGCAGGGAGGCTAGTGCTTACATAGGTCTGTACATTAATTTTTAGCTTTACGGACTGATTGAAGGGTTGTCATAATTTTTACTTAGTTGAGGAGGATGTGATTATGTCCTTTTGGGGACCTTTAGACAAGAAATCCTATTTGCGCAAAACCCGAAGGTGATTCCGGGTGTTTAAAAACTTAAAGGGTCTCAGAGGTACTCTCCTACGTCTTTGATAGAATATAGAGATAGTTTCAAGTGATAGTGGGTAACATAAAGGCGCTAGAGATCCTATAAAACGCGTCCTGAGGGGAATGCTATGAGGAAAAGGGCGAACAGCTGCGTCTCGATGTGGAGTGGATTGAAGGTCGCTCACGCACTCATCAATATAAATACTTTGGCGAGTGTCACCTCATCATCTAATGGTGTGGTAGCAGTGGCTAGGAATGGGATAACAAGATGGCAAAAGAACAAAGCGCTGGGCGAATAGCCGTGAGACGTATGTGTACTGGGATATGCAGTTCAGGTCCGCCGGTCCCAGCACCCCATGCCATGGAAGTTGAGGTCCTTACCTATAGGTAGGTTTCCAATCTACCACGCCACGGAATCCAAGGACCTCAGGGCTCCAGCATACGACGACGCTAGCATACAACGACGCCAAAAAAGCCGATAAGGCCCACGATGTACGATTTGCAACAAAATTACGCCTTGATATTTCAAAGTTCAGTTCAATCCTGAAAGTTTTGTTGCACATCGCAAAAATAAGTGACGACGCGCGCAAGACTCGGAGCACCCAGAGGCTCGGCCAGTCTAATCTAGGTATCTACTCGAAGTTCTCGCAACATGATGTGTATGATATTTTAGGCTATGATAAAAGTCAATGCTTGAATTCTTATCTGCCAACAAAGGAAGAACTGCGCAGCTGCTACTGTTCTATATTATGGGCCGAACAGCCCTTGGGAACTAATGTATCGCTTCGTCACGCCATGCTTCGACGCTTTGCTCCCCTCAAAGTCCAGCAGTAAGTTTCGAAGGTTGATCTAATCAGCAGCGAGAATGCAACGCTCAAGAGACTTGTTTTCAAAAGAGCTTCTAGGTTAGATCGATCCTTCGATGCCTCCAGCGCCTCGGGAGCAGCGATAATTGTGGCGCTCCGGGCAGCCAGGTCATGGTTCTTCTTTTGAATAGGCGTACATTCGGTGTTTGCGACAAAAATATCATCTAATTCCATTTCAGCTCATCTCCCTTCCAAATATGAGAGAAAATTCTGTGAAGTCTCTACTTGTCCCCAAATACACCGTAGGATATGGCGATCTCGATCTTTCCGGCCGGAATTTCACGGTAAGTGTGGGGAGTCTAGTATCTCAGATCGTTAGGTCTCCTCTCCGAAGTAGGATCATTGACTTTTTCTATCTTAAGCTTCTTTCGCAGCAATGGTTTTGGATTCTTTGCGTCCTGCAAAAGATCGGTGATGTCCCTGTTTCCTCGGATGTAGCGCTGAGACTCCACCAGCACTGCTTCTCTGGGCAAGATATGGTGTCTCTGTAACTCACCAATCTCAGAACAGCCTTGACACATAGCCCTTCCAGAGACCAGTACTTCATCTTACCAGCGGCCATTCTCACGGTTCCAAGCGTCAAAAAACATCACCCCAAATCGTACGCAGTGGTCTAGTTCAATCCACTTCTCTTCATGCTTCTACTTCTGTGTATATGCGTATAGATATATCTGTTTCAGGTGCCATTCTAGCCTAGTTACGCAGGACTCCCTCTTGGTACTCATGATCCTTCTCATGTCAGCCCACTCCTCTTTCTCCGCCGCCAGCTAAGAGTCAATAGCCATAATTATTAGACTGCCTAATTGTAATGTGGTATTTGTAGCAGCAGTAATATGACCGTCTAGCATTGCCAGAACAAATAATTATCAGGAAGTAAGGCCTTATTCAGCTCTACCAGGCAGAGAGAAGCAAGATAAATTTAGATGGTCTAAGCTAAGATACTAGGTAAAGATAGCGGTAATCACAGAAAGGCCGTATTGATATCTGGGAAGTAAGCAAGAAGTGGAGTACAGTATATGAACTTTATAGATATAATACCTACCTGCCTACCTAGGTACCTCAGTATACTGATATGAGAAGAACTCTTAGAGTGGGACTTCCTAAGAGAAGACATCTTGTGTAGCCTTGTACTTGTGAACAAGGGATAAAGGACCATGATATAGTGAATACCTATCAAAGCCCTTTGATCCCGCTGGTATAAGTGTTATAATCGGAAGCCCCTTCCGGACCTCATGTCAAGGTGAATTCCAATATAAAATCTAAACTTATACGAATTTCTGATATAGCTTCGAAGCACAACATACGCCAGAAAATGGGCAGATCAGCTACGGTAGTATCCTAATAGATCGAATATAAGAGGGCAAGTGATGTGGGAAGAAAGAGTGACGGGCAATAAAGACTTCTAGACGTGAGAGGAGCTTAACATACTCTACCTACGGCAAGTTGAGCTATATTCACTCGAAACAATAAGACCTAAATCGCAAAACTGCAAGAATCTAAACAAGAACAGGCAAATCCCACTGTATGTAGTGAATTCCACTCAAAATATCGATGGGACCATTCTTTGTTGACTGGGATAAAAGCTTGCCTTTCCGCGCTACAGTAGAGTGGTGAATTCGCCGCAACAACCCAGAGCGTACATGTTTTCGATTCAAAGCATTACAGTAACGTCGTCCCATCTTTCTCCGTTCCGCTACTTACCTACCTAGTAACCTCACAGCTTTTCATCTCAGTTCCCTAGCACTCGACCACGTCGAATCAGAACCTTACAATCCCTGTTTGTACAAGCAGGTTTTCGGTATCACCGTTCACTTCTGATCAACCGCTCATCAAATTCACTTCTATTGGCCTTCCGCCCCGCACTACGACGTGATTAATCTTGATCATTTAAGATTGAACGCTCACTGCATTCCGAGTACGTCTATTGAGCATCAACACCCAAGCCTGATTCCTTGCGATCGTA
This sequence comes from Neospermospora avenae, assembly GCA_014282315.1. Classification (NCBI taxonomy): domain Eukaryota; kingdom Fungi; phylum Ascomycota; class Leotiomycetes; order Helotiales; family Ploettnerulaceae; genus Neospermospora; species Neospermospora avenae. Next base: position 1,700 of record JACBAH010007004.1, on the reverse strand, counting down.
TCTGCTAACTTGGTGGTAGATACAGAAAAAAATCATCATGACATACCAAGATGCTCGGGCCTCTGCCATGGAAACGGTCCTTGGGCTGATGCCGTCTCCAAGTGCAAGTGACAAGGCCAACAAACCAAAGGACGAACTGTACGTATCACTACAAAGTCTTCGGTCAATATTCATGATTCCTGACCGATGTAGTGGAAATGACCAGGAAAGTAGCGAAGAAGATGGCGACATAGAACTGGTACGAGCTACTGCGACACCGTCGGATCCGTTGAGAGGAAGCATCATCGACGGTACCCCTCTCGCAAATCAGTTGGGTGGTTTGAACAACTTCAAGGTCATCATTGATCAGCAAACTGCATTTGCTCTTCGTGCATTACCTCGCAGAATCGGTGGAGAGCCGTAAGCAATCAAAGCTTTGATTGTTAGACTTACATATTGACACAGTGTAGTTTCCCGCGTATCAAAGTAGGAGTCTACTGGAGCCCACGCTTTAGAGAGGCAATTTATGCCACATTCCAATACGAAAAAGGAGTCTGGACCCACATTCTCTGGGGATCCTCGCCTGAATCAATCATCAAGGAGGAGAAGATTCGTGGTAGATATAGACAAGCATCTGACAATATCGTGACATTCGAGCCCGACATTATTCAAGACGGAAATAATGTCAAGAACAATCTCAGATCGAAGCCATCCAACATCTTCGACGTGAAGGGCCAATCTGGTATCTGTATCACGAGCACTTTATGGTACATTTACGTCACTCGTGGTATCGCCGGCCGAAATGCAGCAACCGGTAGCGCACTTTCTAGTACAGCTGGAGGTCCTGTCAACAACGCGTCGTCAAGGAGCTCGAAACTCTCAGGAGAACAGAAGACAGCCCCTGCCAACAAGCGCACGTTTCAAAACCTCTCAGGCAAGCAGAAGACAGCTCCTGCCAACAAGCGTTCCACAGCTCAAAACCTGTCCAACAACGCAGGTTCGAATGGGAAAGGGAAGGGGAAGGGCATTGCAACAAGTCCTAATCCAACGCACACAGCGAGTAAGAAAGGCGAGATTCGCACCTCTGATCTGGAAGGTTCGACACCATCTGCCATCATCTCAGGATTCGAAGCCGGGGAACTGGACCCCACCAGCAACTTGACCTCCAAGTACATCAGCAAAGCCATCGAAAAGAAGTATGGCTTCACCCTTGGGCATGCTAATGTTTGCGATCTCTATGGATTTTTGCAAAGCGCAAAGGGCAAGACATTGAAGGATTCATTTACCATGCGTCTTCTAATTGACATGAACAAAAAGCCGGTCGTTGAAGGAGTAGAAGAGGACGAAGTCAACGTGTCCGATGTCAACGACGCGGAGGATGCTGGGGGCACGCATGGTACTGAAGATGATAAACCAGGATCTGTCTCACCAGGAGCAGTCAACAACTCGATCGAAGATAGCAACCCTGCGCAAATCGACCAAGTAGCTGCTATCGAGACCGTCGAAGTAGCAAATCTTACGGCAGTCAGGGATGATGCTTCTCAGGTGAGTAATCGACTGCCTCGATTGTATATCTTAAGCTTATTTTTATCGTAGCATTACGACGACGTTTGGGGATTTTCAGAGCGACGCGCCTTGAATTTCGCTAGGAGTTACTTACCACGAGACTAACGAAGAGGAAGGAATTACAGCGGAGCGGCTGTCTGGTGGAGGTCTTATAC
>JACBAH010007003.1:0-18812 GCA_014282315.1 Neospermospora avenae | reverse complement strand
CCTCGTACTCCACCAAGCAACACAAACGGCGCTCCTCTCAACATCCATCTCTCCACCCTCAAGCACCTCCCAAAAGCGCCTCTTACATTGCTCCTTCATCGTCAGATCGGGCACCGTATTCAGGAGATCCGCCGCTAGTGGCAGCCAGGTTACTAGGACAGACATCGTGGCGTTCGGTAAAGCATCAAGTAGAGTCAGGAGTAGCACTGCTTGTTCCGACAGCGGTATCTCCTGACTCTTTGCATCGGCTTCGGATTTGATCGCTACGGATGGTGGGAGAGGTGCTGTTGGTGCATTCAGCGCTTTGTGGTGGAGCATCTCTAGTAGTGTTTCTGCCATCATAGGATGAGAGCTCGACAATGGATTTGGAGGCGTACAGATCTGCATCAGTGCTTTGAAAGCAAATCTGAACTGTCTGGGTGACAGATTCCTCGGGAAAGAAGCAAACAGGCTTTCGACGTAGAAAGGCAGGATCCTAGCTGTCAGGTCTTGGTTTTGAGGAGCGGCGAGCACAGCCAGCATGGCACTATGTGCAGCTTCGAAGATCTCGAGGAGGTGGACATTGGCTGTTGGTGAGAGATAAGGTGTGCATGGTGTTACAATGAGAGATTCCAGGTCGGAGGGCTGGAGAGATAGTGTGAAATGCTCGGCTGTGTTTAGGTAGAAGAGATCGTGATTTCGTTGTAAAGGAGGAGCGGGTATCTTGCCTGCGTGAGATGGGTATATTGTGCGGAGAAATGTGAGAGACGCGCTGGGAAATCGGGTGAGTATGTCGATAGATGTGATATTGACGAATGTGTAGGCTGAGAAGGCGTTGGAGCCGAGTCGGGATGAGATAAAATGGATGTTACTCAACATGAGAAGTGATTGAGAAGCGGTTACAGTTGCTATTTGGGGAGAAGCAAGTACGGGATCGATTAGAGTCCGTCCAATGACCGCCCGAAGTATCACGACTGTGGCAAACATAGCAGTTTTCAGTATCTGCCAGAGAACCGGGAATGTTACGCGAAGAGTATCAGGCGTCAAAAACGTAGCTTCCTCCGAGGGGTCGATCTCAGACAACTTGTTTCTCGACCATTTCTGCGAAATGCTTGTCGTAAATGCCAGTATATGCTCTCGAGCTTCCACTGCCAAAAGAGGATTTCTTACATTCTCAATGGCATGAGCTACAAGTCTTGACAACGAACCCATGGAAGCTATCGCTGGCTTTTTGGAAAGTTTCTGGAGCTGTCGAAAAGAAGTTGATCTTGTTGACCAGTCAAACTTATTCCCGCTGACTTGCTTGACATCGTGATCAATGGCCTCAACAAAGTATCCTTCCTGATAGCCGTCTACCGAAGTCATCGTCCGGACTGCAACTATAAGAAGTGCATCATAATTTATCTCGCTCCGAACTGCATTTGACAGCAGAGGAAAGGCGTGATTCAGAGCCAAGACCAGTGATCCAGATTCAAGGCTTCCAGCAGTAGACGGACTATCCAGAGCAAGATTTACTGCTGTAACCATAGCATTCTCCAGGGTATCTCTCAAGCTCCTCGAAAGACCTCGTCGTTCCTGTCCCTCCATCCCAATAAGCACGCCACATATAACCAGTACATGCTGCCATCTGGGCGTCCGATCATCTAATCCTTTCACTACAGCTTTCGCCCAGTCATCACAAGCTATTCCTCCTCCTTGCCGCGGCTGGTACGCGTCGTATGGTTTCGATTGGCCTTCAACGTAGTTTTTCCGCACATTTATAGCAGCCGTGTTGAAAATACTGATCATCCGTAGACTAGTATCGAGGCCGTCGATCTTGTTCCATATCGCTGGCGCGGTGAGAAGATGTGACGTTAGAAGTGTAACATTAAGCGGGTTCGAGAGAGTCGTGAGAAGCGATGTGGTGCTGGAGAAAATCCTGTTATTCTGATCTAAATCAGGAGCTCCCTGATATGCTCGCAGCACGGTCGTGAGAAAGCGATCTGTGGGCATGATTGCGAGCTATCCTCGATGTCGCATTGTTGATTTAATGAGTGAATGCGCGCATGGGGAGGATTGGGATAATGTTAACGGGCTAAGCCGAGGCATCTCAGCCTTCCGCGCCCAAAGCACTGTAGTCTCACTCGCGGCAATCAACGACATTTCTACCTAGACAAGGCTGAGAACCACACCACCACCCCCGAAGAAGGTCTCCGCAAGACGATGGGGATTAAGTGAGTCTCTTGAAATAATTGCTTTGCTGAATCTTAGCTGATCACTCAAATAGTACTCGTCTCAGGATCGCTGCCCCCTTGGATTATGCAACTCCCTCATTCCCGTCTCTCTACTGGCCGTATATGGCAAAACCCGGGGTCGCCAACTACCTTTACGAACTATATGATATCTGGCGATTCACTCTCCTATGGACTTTAATTATCTACGCCGTCTGTCATATTGTAGTGGTGATATTTGCGGTGTTGATGCAGTTGGGAAAGGGGAAGAAGGCATGGAAATACGTCTGGACATTCCCGATCATCTTTTGCGCCATCGCTGGGGTTGAAGCTCTACTAGCTGGCAGTGTAGTTGGACTAATGTCAGTATATTTTGTTTTGTCTTTTTCTTTTGCTTGTTCAAAAAAGCAGCCCGATCGGAGAATTTTCAGGTATTTGAACGTCGCTAACGTTCTACAGCCTTGGAGCCGTGTACAATGCCGGTTACTATAGGATGTCGACATGGTTCCCCTTCGTTTGGGGTCTAGTTAACGTCTTGGTCCTTATTACATCTTCATTCTCTATCCAGGGAGGTCTTTGAATACTCGACATAAGAGCCAGGCCTCCTACTGCCACCTGATCACAAACCACCAAACCTTAAATCTGCTTAGCTGCCGCCAATATCACTTCCCTATCTTTAGAAGAAGTCAAAAGAGGATCCGGCTCCTTAGGCTCAATCTTCCTGATAAAACGAGCGGGATTCCCAGCCACGACATGGAAAGCAGGGACATCTTTAGTCACCACACTTCCAGCCCCAACAGTAACACCCCGTCCGATAGTCACTCCCGGACAAACCGTTACATTCCCACCTAACCAGCAATCTTCACCAACCGTGATAGCGCCTCCAAGCTCAGGACCTTCGATCCCATTCCGGAGAAATGGATCAAGAGGGTGTGTAGCCGCGAAGAAGGAGCAACCTGGTCCAATGAGAGTCCGGGATCCTATGGTGATTATGCAGGTATCGAGGAAAGTGCAATTGAAGTTGATATACACTCCTTTGCCAAATCTAGTCCATGAGCCTATGGAATGGCCATAGATATGGGGCAAAGAGAGCTTTGGACCTACCGGAGGTTGGTTCCGTAGTCGACTTTGATAGGTCCATCTATATAGGCATCGTCGCCAAAAAGAGACGCCTCTTCTGCCTCAGTGGCTCCCGGTGGTGGTAACGGAGATTTGTCTCCAATAATACTGCTCACATGTCAGCATTCGAGTAGTTGATGAGCAGTCCTCCAAAGATAAAGACTTTCAAAGATCACTGGTTCCTTACTCCCTCCAAAGTCCCACAAGTTCTCTTCTGGAAGCCTCCCCAGCTTGATTGAATCTATGGCAGGCATGGTGACCTGTCCATCAAAATCTGATAATCAGTTTACGTCTTTAGTTAATGTTTAGGAGTATGTGGGATTATATTGGTAGTCAAAACTCGAGAGTGAACTGTCTCGACTTCGAGATTTGCTGGATGGGTAGATTATACTGCGAGGAATTAATGCTCACACCGGTTGCGTTTGGCCGTGATCGTGGGTTCGAAAGCGTAGTATAACTCCCCGCGTAGCATGCGGGCTTCGTTTTCTACCGCATCTACCTTGTCCATTTTTGCTGGTCCGAGCAGTGTTTTACAAGTAGACCTTAAGAAATTGACGAATTGAAAAGAGTCTTGAGGCGCCAAAGCGAAAATTTGTTCAGAATAAATAGGCCTCTTGGCTCGACTAAGAATCAACTGGATACCAACCAGAACCCCAACTAAAGCCTGGCTTAATGCGGGCTTGCCAAGACTTCACGCTGTTCAGCCGAGCTTCCATTTCCGATCTTCAGCCTCGTCTGGAATGTTGACTCCAAGCTTCATATTGTACTCTACATGTCCACTACAAAGACCCTCAACGATTACTTTACTCTTTGTTTTCGAGGCGCTATGTACATGAGTGAAATAGGTTCAGCAATGAATGTTGATAAACTATAACTTACTAGCGATACAGCAGACTATTTCGCAACCGAGTCAATATTTACAAAGCCTCGAACATGGCATCAGAGAACGAGTCTGCGAATGGCTCTGCTCAGCCTTCGGGAAACAGCTCATCAACTAATTGGGCACCTCCTCGTCCCAGCGGAATCTTAAATGATGCCGCAACACTCATAAACCGCGGTGGTCTCGGCTCAGCAAGCCATTCTCAGTCAACACCCTCCCCCCTCCCACCACAAGAACTCACCAACGCCCTGAACACCTGGGAACTTCAACTCCAACCCGGGCAGCCCAAATCACTCTCCGGCATAGCCATCCGCTCATTCCTCCTCGGCCTCGCCCACTCCTCAACCCTCGTCCTCACAATCTACCTGATATCAACAAGCTCTCCAATCTGGCGCGCTCCCTTCTTCATAACGACCCTGTCCCTCTTCCACTTCCTCGAATTCTACACCACCGCCCGCGTCAATACCTCCTCCGCTCAAATCTCCTCCTTTCTATTCTCGAGCAACGGCTCCGCCTATACCATCGCACACACAACCTCACTCCTCGAGACTCTCCTCTCCCATACATTCTACCCCTCCGCCATCCTTCCCTCCTACATCCACTACCCGACCCTCCTCTTCGGCCTCACATGCGTCATTCTTGGCCAGATCATCCGCGCAACAGCCATGTTGACAGCCGGCACCAACTTCTCTCACGTAGTCAAACACACCAAAGCTCAAACTCACGAGCTAGTTACCAGCGGAATCTACAGTGTATTCAGACATCCTAGTTATTTCGGGTTCTTCTGGTGGGGGATAGGCACGCAGTTGGTGTGTGGGAACATTGTGAGCTTGGCGGGGTATGCGTATGTGCTTTGGAAGTTCTTTGCTAGTAGGATTGAGGGCGAGGAGGAGTTGTTGGTGAGCTTCTTTGGAGAGGAATACAAGGACTATAGAAGGAGGACGAGGGTAGGTATTCCGTTCATCAAGTAAGAGGAGGTGTGGCACGCGAGTGTCACTATGTTCTTCTTAGATTAGCCGATCCGCAGGGCGTCACATAATAGTCGACCAGCTGAAGACAATTCGTTGCATAGCGGTGGGTGGATATGACTTTGAATATTGGGTCTTGCATCGATGATTTCAAGTTGCTATCTCGTTTATACCAGATGTTGAACCGCATCAAGTAGTCAGTAGTACCTCAAAGATAATATGAACCCGGTGAGCTAGACTGGTGTGACGTCTTCCTTGCTAAGGATCCGTGAATTGTGTAGAGACAAGAATGCCAACTGATGGTATTGACATCGAGAACTAAAAGGCTATAAACTAGAGTATGCAACAAGCCCCCAAGATATAACGCCGAACTGCCTATGTATGCAACAAAATAATATGCCACAACAAAGGGTATGAGACCCAACTCCCACATTGCTAGCGCTATGTATCATCCCTATGTTGTGTAAGGGAAAAAGAAATGCAAAAATGCCAATGCTGTGTACCGCTATGCTGATGCTTGCAAAACATAAAACGAAAGCACTTCTTCATTTACATGTGCCCATCGCGTTCCTCTAGTTCTCTCATGTACTTCACGAACGTTTTCTTGTGAGTCTACCAAAAGGGTTAACATAGTAGGATAAGTAGAAGGATTTTACTAACCATTCCAGCGTATTTGCCGTCTCGTGTAACGCACACATATCTCAATCCAAGCTTAACGAAACATTCGTATACCAAGTCCATCGGTGATTGGATGTCTAATGCTAGAGGTGCCTAAGTAATGGTCAGCTTGTTTTTTCCAAAGACGATAGTTGGAGTACATACTGGGTCGATGTATGACGAGAAGTCGGTTGGATCAGACAATGCGTCGTCATCAGAGTCGTCAAAACTCGTTACCTTGGCCATGAGGCACAAAGTTTCGGCCTCGTCTTCCAAGTTGTCTAGAGCATACTCTAGATCGGGTGCTGGGATCAGTCCCACGAGGACTTCGTCTCTAATTATTGGTAGACCGCCATCTACCTCACCAGCTTTGTGGAGTATTTCGAGTTTGCGACGGAGACTGCCGGCCGATACAAGTGGTGAATTGGAGATGTCAATAAGCCTCTCTCGCCGGACGCGAGGCAAAATGTCTGCCAAGTCCGAAGTGAAAACCGGCTTATGCTTGTTGTTCAGAAACGGGTATGAATTCATGTTCGTGAGCAAATCCTATATTAGTCAGTATTGGGACATGTCTAATTTCCAAATTCAACATACATAGATACTGAGTGGTTCCATGAAATCGGCAGTCCATTTTGCCACCAGAATAGCGAGGGAGAATGGCAAGACATAATCGAGACTACCAGTGAGCTCAAATAGTATGACAACCAAGGTTACAGATAACCTGGTGACACCACACATCGTCGAACCTGCTGCAATGAGAGCATATACTCCAGGAGTAATGCATGATTGACCAGTAACATGAGCAGCGCAGTTTCCGAAGATAGGTGACGTAGGAAACCGTAAAACTGTCCATTGAATCAGATGTCCGATCAAACGCCCACCTAGACCGCCCACGACCATAGATGGGACATAAATCCCAGCTGGGACTTTCTGAAGAACTGTCAGCACGTGGCTTCAACACCTCTGAAGTGTCTTAGAACTTACAATACCAAAGGTAATGATTGTGAGAATACCTTTGATGAAGAAAGCACTCGCCAGACTCACGACAACAGGGAATATTTCATCCATGTTAGCTGGACAGAGACCCATGTCATCTGGCTTGTTGATATCACAAGGGCTGGCAAGGTTGAAGAGCAGCTTCGCGACTGGGACTTTTGTATACGGGTTCCAGTAGCTGACCATACCGGTGATCAGAGCAACTAGCATCACTTCAGCAACAGGCCATTTCTTGATGATCGGAATCTTTCGAAAGGACTTTGCCCATGATCGCGATGCTTTGATAAATATAGCACCGGCAGCTCCACCAAGACTACCAACAGTGATGAATGCCGCAATTTCGAAGAACTCCCAGTCAGTCAAATACCGAACCTCGAACATCACAACCTTACTGGTCCCGTATGGATTGAGGAACTTCAGAGTCAAAGCTGCTGTGATGCAGCAGAAAAATGTTCGAAAGAGCGTTTTGGCCGGGAAGAAGTATGCCACCTCTTCGAGACAAAATAGAACACCACCTATAGGAGCTCCAAAAGCTACGGCAACACCTGCTGCAGCTGCCGCTGAAAGAACTTCTCTCCGCTTTCCATCGTTGTTATCGTATTTGGAAAACAAGCGGCATGCAATGTTACCTACACATGTGGCAATGTGAACGAAAGGTCCTTCTTTGCCCAAGCTGAGGCCGGACGCAACACTGAGTATAAGGGCAAGGGTTTTGATGATGAGAGTTTTCACACCCAGGAAACCGTGAAGAACGAAGCCACTAAGAATCACACGGACTTCAGCAACACCAGATCCGGCAGCAGAATAGTAAACCATAGGAGGAGCAAGATTCTCTTCTGGGGCCAGATTGGGGCTGGCTGTACCATCGCCTTGAGGTACCTTTGGCTGAGTAGATTGCGCCGCTAGGTTTTCATCCAGAGTCGAAATGTGGTACGTCGAGGGAACGATAGTCTTGGTCGTAAGGGTCAATAGGCACGATAAAGTCGAGAAAGTTACAACCAAGCAAACGAAGATACCGAACTCCACATATGTCTCGCTGAGGCCGGGTATCTGGACGAAGTTGGACCATGACTCCCAAGCATCGCAACGGTCTCCGTCAGGGCAACAATTCTAGACGCCTTGTTAGTCGGGCGGTTCCAGCGTAGAGTCGAATTGCCCTGCAACAAATGTTGCAGACCTCATAGTCGGTTTCTTAAGAGTGAGAGCTGAAATACGAATTGAAATTATGATCGCAGTGTGAAAGGGGTGTGTAATGTGCCAGCTCTTGAGGCTCTTCTAGTCATGAAATACCACGAATGTCAATGACTTACCTTCTCACTAATCAAGAAACCACTTGAACAATAGCCATCTTTCCAATCAAAAACTGGAGCTTCTGAGACGTCCACTACATAGGCAATCGACGCCGTGAGGAATCCAACTACAGCGCTCAATATCCAACCTTGAGCTCCGTCGAATGTTGCTTTTACTCGACCTCGAAAATCCTTTCGACTTCGAAGAGCTTTAACTCGGTAGGCGTCTGCAATGCTATCGTGCACCCAGTCGGTAGAAGTGAACTGATCGTACCAAACTCGATCATCTGGGTATACAGAGCTCTTGGATTCTCGCATAGAATCCATGTGTTTCCGGTCCGATTTCAAAGCTGTAACCAAACGTGCCCCCCATGAACCAGCACGGCTGTGGTGTCGAGAACCTCGCAGACTGCCTGTAGTCTGCATTAGCTTCAGGATCTGCTAAACATAGGAAACTGCCGTACCATTTATACTTTGATGGCTCGAGAGCCGTAGTAGCCTCGGAGCTTCTACTGCAGACTGAAGTCGAATCCTGGATCGTCCTGCACTAGGTAGAAGAGGAGTTCTTTCGTCAGAGATACTGCTGTGCGTGCGAGTCAAGCCAGTCCTCCGGGCAGTAGGTGAGGGCGGCGACGAGGAGTCCGCAGAGTCGGGGAAGGCTGGCGTCATGGTCAGGTTCTCGGGGAGATGGGCAGCACGACTTGAGCTGGAATGTAGAGGACGAGACATTTTCACTTGCAACAAGAACTACATGCTGTTGTCGTGTCGTGTCGTGTCGTATCGTATCGTGTCGTGTAGGAGTACGGAGTAGAGGCACTCGCTGATCTTATCAAGAGAAGAAAAGGGAAGTGGGATCTTCGTGAGCTCCTGCCTCCTGGGTAGCAAGGAGCGTATCAAGCATCGAGGGGGGTGGAGGTGGAGGTGGAGTTGGGTCCGGGGCTCAGGCCCAGGACAATCACGAATCTTATCCGCCCCGGTCCCTTCCCTGCCGAAAGGTCGCGGCTCTTGTCAGAGGCATATAAGGGAAGTATTTGCCTCACCGCATCTGCCTGGCTGACATGCTGAACTGACCGTATTGTGAATCAAGCACATGCTGATGGGGGGGCGATGACTGACTGGCGTAGATATGCCATGTTCGGGAATCGGGATGTTTAAGAGGTAGAGTTGCAGCCATTCTCGTTTGACAACAGCGCTGGCTGGCCAGTCAGGATGCGGAAAGCTACTGAAGTGGTCCTACCTATGCTGCGCCCAAGGGAGATTCGCACCACATTACACCCCTCATGTGATAGCTGTGGAACATCACGAGCTTGCTTTTTGAGAGCTTATCTGCTTGGCCTAGGTAGCTTGCAAGGGAGTACTCGTAGGCTTTGGAAGCATATTACTGTACTCCGTACATCTTGAACAGATAACGAACAATGTCGACAACGGAAATTTGGCGCTGTAGCCGCGGCAGAGAATGTTTGGGAGATCAACCCGCATGGGGTTGCGGTCAGTACATACGAGTAGGTACCTAGGCTAGGTAAGTGAGAGACCAGGGAAACCTGGACAGCATCATATCCGTAGGAGACACCCCGCCTGAAGCGAGTCAACCTAGCGTGTTTACATGTTTTCTAGAACGACAAAGGAGTTGGTATTTGATAACATTGTGCAAATTCACGTGTAGGTGCCAATACCGTGGTACTCATAGAGTGTAAAACTTTATTGCAGGTCAAAGTTCCCAGACGGTCTTTCGGACTCTTTCCTGTCATGTGCTAAAAACCTGCACTGGGGTTGCCCAATCCTTCTTCGATGTGCGAGACCAGAGAAATTTGACTCGGGCGAAGCGGCCTCTTTGAAGCCATTAAATACTTCTGTAAAATTACGAAGATAATGTCCTGTAATTCTTTCGGAACCTCGAATTTTAGATGTAGGATAAATCGCTAAGTAAAATTAAAGTGGCGATTGATGTCGAACTAAGATTTGACGCCTTTAGCAAGGTAGGTAGGTACCTTACTTGAGGCACGTCCGTGTTTTGCTGGAGACAAGTTTCCCCAGTCTCGATGGTAAAAGTAATATTTTGGTGAAGTCACGAAATAGCTGCAGGGCTTCGGAAGTGACAATTTGACATCCCGAAAGCTTTATGCAAGATTTGGAAAGGCAACCTGGCCAAGCCCAATTAAAAATACATGGCTTCATTCTATGATATGACACTTGGTGAATATGAATGCTCTCACATCTTTCACGGATTGGTTTACCTCGACCTCTTTTTGGTGCCGAACCTCGCGTAGCATCAAGCTCTAGCAAGTTCCATCTAAACGCTCAAGTCTGACAATCTCTGCAACAACTTCACACAAACTGCGCCTGATGATGACGACCAACAAGATTCCCCAGCTTATCCTGCTTGGAGACTCCATCATCCAGTTCACAAGTTATCTTCCGCATGGTGTCGCATTTGGAGCTAGCTTGACAGAGCGTAAGTCCATTCTCTTTTAGCTTACACCCCTTTTTACATCCTCCACACCTCCATATCCATATGTGAATCAAGCTGACAACACTTCATAGATTGTATGCGGAGACTTGATGTCATCAATCGAGGCCTGGTACGGGCTCACTCTCAGCTCTGTTAGCCTCTGAGAACTGACTTCTTCCACAGAGCGGGTACAACACTGCAAATGTGTTGGTCATTCTTGAAGATCTTATACCAACTCCAGTAGTTGCGAAGGTAGAATACTTGGTAAGTTCATCCAAGACCCATTGCCGTCTCGCAAGCTTTTCACCTGTTCAAGGACTACAATATGAGTTTCCCAGCTCGTGGCATTCTTTAAGCAAATCTAACAATTGATAGCTCGTACTTCTTGGAGCAAACGATGCTTGTCTCCCACACAGCCCATCCAACCAACATGTAGCACTGGAAAGCTACCGAAAGAACCTCAGGACGATACTGACTCACCCCTCAGTCACAGATCATGCTCCTAAAATACTTCTTGTCACTCCACCACCAGTAAATGAAGTCCACCTCCAAGAAAACGACTTAGCAAGAGGCTACTCGGAGCTCACTCGCGTCCAGAAAGTTACAGCTCAATATGCAGATGTTGTCCGAGAGCTAGCAGTAGAGTTCAAGGACAGTAATGTTGTTCTAGTAGATCTATGGGCGGCTTTGATAAGGGAAGGTGCTAGACTAACTCCAGACTACGTGGAGGATGGAAAGATGATTGGCACGTTGGAGACGGGTGATAGCGCAGGCTTACGAGCACTCTTGCTGGACGGTTTACATCTCACGGGGGCGGGATACAAAGTATTCTTGGATGAAGTCGTTCCCGTTGTTGGACCGGAATGGGCTCAAGAATCAGAACTTGATCCAAAGTGGATCTTTCCGTAAGTTTTCTACAGCTCAAAATCAACATCCAATCTGATTTGACTGACAATAATAGCCATTGGACGAATGCCCCTAGAATTGATAGATCCTAAACAAGAAACAAAGTTTTGAGGGATGCTTATTGGAAGATGAGATGACATGTGGAGAAATGGTCTGATTTTCTGAATGCTAGAGCTACAATACATACGTTGGCTCAAACACGTTAGTCTGATGCAGTCACCTGAAGAAATTAGAACTTTAATCATGATCCATCTGGTACATTTGCGATTGTGAAGTTAAAGCTTTGGTGTAGGTACCTTAGCTGCCGCAATAAAGTATCCCTGCACCAAACCCCGGATTGGGCGTGCACCCTAAAGTGGTGTAGTCCAGAGACATTACCTCTCCAACTATACTGGACTTTACGTACCCTCGACTCTAAGATACTCAAGACGCTTCCATCACAACACCAAACACAATCCACAGCTCCCTCATCCGAATCAAACATCTCCGATACACAAGTTCCTCCATCCAAAACTAAGACACTTCGCTTCCTCCTCTCTGCCAGTGACCACAGCTCCCGTCCACTTCCTCCTGTCCCGTCATCGACGACCCATCTTCAATCAGCAACGTACCTATAGAGCAACCCCGGCTAACCTTCGTTCTTCCATTTTGGTGCCGCTTCAAAACTCTTTTCAATATCCTTCCTGATAATCTCTCCCTGTTCTATCGATCAAGTAAATCAACTGGCAGATTTAAGGTACAATCCCTCCACCCAGGAGACTCCACCTACCCAAGGTCTACGCCCACCGCGACTGCAATACGCAGCATATACAAACCCGCGATCTCGCAACATAGAAGCTTCAGATACTCCGGCGACAACAAAATAAAGCAGTGACCAACGGTCCTAGGCTTATGCGGTGGGGGAGGCCACAATTGTGAATCTCGTCTGCAAACGAGGAGCAAAGTGAAGAAAGGATATAATTTGGGCTGGGCGCACACGTTGGATCTGGTAAAACACTTGATCCGTGTGGAAGGACCCAAGATACGGGGAAGCGCATGAAATCATCCTCACGGAATCAAGTGCGGGCTTCAGCAAACTCAACGTCCTGCTTTCTACCGCAGGGAATACAGTACCGTTTCGATAATCATCTCTGTATTTGAAATCGTAGAACACGGCCTTGTGATATCTTCAGACACGACTCGGTTATTCTATTGATAGCTGTTCCTGGTACACTGGTTTCGATACTTCAAGCATACTGGTGTTCCGTTTCGTCTGGCATACAAACGGTGGTTGGGCATGGATTCACATTACACGGCTTCTCGAGAAGACTTGTATCACATTCAGATGGACGTCAAGCACGTCCAAGCTGTTCAAAACAACCATGCTGATCGTCTCTTGAGATTAGAAAGACGTCAGGCCGATGACGCTGCTCTAAAGTCTGTCTGGGGTCCCAGTCCACCGTTTCCTGGAATTCTAAGTGGCACTTCTCAGCAGGGTAAGTCATTTGCAATTGTTAGCTATCACATGTCTAATACATGGACAGGTCCTGTTCACAACTCTCTGAATGATGTCTTCGACGATTTCGACGACGAGCAAGGACAGAATCTCTTGGGAAGTCTACATTTAGAAGCCGACGAAGAACCAGTCAGGCGCGGTGCGTCTAGAGCTAATAGTGTAAGATTTGATGTCAGTGCTTTGCAAGGATCGAATTGGGCAGCTGGATCACGGAACTCTGGGGAGTTTGCACCTACTCGACCCAACAGCGGCTTTGGAAGTCACCCATTGACGGAGCGATCCTTCTCTCATAAGTCAGATGGTAGACACAGCTCTGCAGGTCACTCAGTACACTCCGCGCCTTCGGCATCCGGGCGAACAAGTAGCTTAGGACTGGATACGAACTTCATGATTGGTGGTCAAGATGACGATTCACCTCTGGACACCCCCGATCCACCGCCAGGATTGTTCATTCTGGGTTCTGTGCCCTCGATCATCCGGTGTTGGTTGACACCAGACTTCTCGCATAATTCACTTCTCTATGCTGCTGTTTGCACAGGCTCCCAGAGATCGATTCTCGACTACAGTCTTGTTAAAGACCTTGGATTGGCAGATCAAGTGCACAAGAGCTTAAATGGCCGAAATATCATTAAGCTTCCCGTTTATCTCCCTGAAGCGATCATTACTCAGCCAACATCGAGGTCTAGCAGTCCAGCTCCGCAACTCCCAGCTCTTTCTGCCGACTTCGAAATTGTGGGAATGACACAACGGGGTTCAATGTCCGATCGTAGAAAGATCCGAGTCTTCCTTGGCAGTGATACTCTTCGAGCTCATAATGCGGATGTTCTTTTCTCTCAGAACGTCATGGTCCTGTTCGGCGACGACCGGAACAAGCTCTCTGTTCCATTCGTCAGACCGGAGGATGAGAACATGTTCAAGAATTTGGCGACTACGAATGTCCTGCCAGAGAGGAACGAGTTGAAGGCGACAGCGCCTGCATTTACTCCAACAGAAAACAAGCCAAAGCTTGAGCCCACTCCTGATGCTGTCAGATCTGCTTTGACAGCTGGCGCGGAAAGCGTGGGTTTTTCGAACAGCCAGAAGGTCGTGACCCCAATCGAGCCGCGGTCGCCTCTCCATGCCACCTTTGCCGCTAGTGAGAATAGCGGTGACCGAGTATCGAGTATGAAATCAGGCAGTGCGGGTATGAATGGTAGTGTGACGGATTCCGAGAAGCAGCATGCCACAGATAGCTCTGCAGCAGAGCCTGAGCCGACGGAGCATGTCACCTCCGAATCATCTCGACGGGAGTCTTCCGGTGGTATTTGGGGTTCCTGGCGCCAATCAGGCTCGATAAATGGTAGTGAGACCGAGTCTATTAGCGGCTACCAACGGGCAACACGAGGAGGAAGAAGCATGAAGGTCCTCAAGCCATCAACTAAACCAGCCACCATGCCAGTAGCAGTCCCAGCTCGTTCCACCTCCACTGCACGTTCGATTTCGACCTACGAGCCACAGCCACCACCTCGCGCATCAGGAGAATTGAGACGTAAGAGCCAAGTTAGCGGAAGTGAGAATGTTCCACTGCGGTGGGAAACCAAGAGGACGACTTCGGAGGAGCATAAACCTTCACGCAGTATTGCGACAGTTCCTAGGTCGTCGAATCCGATTGGCGGGGCAACCGCTTTTGCGTGGATGAATTCAGGGAAGCCGAAGGCCTCTGCCACTGCGGAATAGATTGATCTCCTTTATCTTGAAAAGATACATGCGGCGCAGGCTGCCAGGCTGAGACGCCGCCCCCGATTTATGGGGTTACATCAATGTATGCATCGCATTAGATTAGCTAGGGAGGCGATTGAAAAACAAATTCAAAATTTCTAAACAGAAGGTCTTTCCAGATCATTGTATTGCTTGTTTGCTTTCTTTTTGATACGGTAATATCGAGTGCATTAAGGTAAGCGAGCACAAACACCCGACCTAACGGTAATACCAAAAATAATTTCCTCTGGTGTTACTGATGGAAGTTCTCAAAACAAAACTTACAGCCCTTGCTAAGTGCATCTCCGCGCCCGCCCGCATGTCGATCTGATCAGTAACTAGAATCCCATAATCATCGGCTCAGGGACTCGAGGTCAAATGTTAGTCCCTGAACATGATACTACTATCTTCGAACAAAACCCTACCTTGTGTAGGCTCACCATAGAGCCCCCCCTACAAGAAGGACGCAGGGCGCAGAAAGTGCACTTTCCTGGACTTTTCATGCAAAGCAGGCGGCAAATGACGAGGCTTGTGCATGAGCAAGTGTGTTGGGTGCAAGAAGTGGATAAATCAAATGCAGCCTTGTTGACAGGAAAATGCAGGAGGAAAAGATTGTGAAGGGATTTTTGGAGAACCGCGGGGACGGGATGTGGATCTGGTGGTTAGCAACGGGTAAGGTAGGTAGGAGGTTGGTAACTAGGTGTCAACCTGGAAGTGGATGTTGGAGTCCTTTTTCTGATACTATATGAATGAGTGGATTGGCATTGTTCTACCATAGGCAGATGTAGTACCATATAGGTAGGCAGATGTATGAAGGTTGGTTGAATGTATTTTCCTCCAGACAGGTCTGCTATCGAAAAAGATTGTTGTTTGGTTCTTGGAGGACCAAGCGAGAGCAGGGAAAATGAGGGGTCTTGTCGCCCCTGTCCTGCTGTAGCTTGTTAAATGGCCTTATCTCTTATCGGTCGGCCAGGGATCATTGCATGCGCGTAAAAAAATCACAGTCACCCCTCGATTCAACCTTTTGCTCCTTGTTCTCTCCGACCTTTACTTACCTTTACTTATTTCGCATCCCTCACTTTTCCTCGAAGCAAACCAATTGACCAGTCTTCAACTTCGCCTGCCTCTCCAAACTATTTCACTTCACATAAACATAACATCAACGATACAATCAGACATTATGGCTAAGGACAAGGTACGTGGGATAGTAGAACCGCCGTTGAGTCACCGCTCTTGTTGACATAGATAGGTCTGCCTCGCATACTCTGGTGGTCTTGACACTTCTTGCATTCTGCAATGGTTGATTGAGGCTGGCTATGATGGTAAGTCTCTTCTTAGCCAATTTTTCCAAAATCTCAAGCTAATTGATCGAATAGTTGTCTGCTTCATGGCCGATGTCGGTCAAGAAGGTAAATCCAATCCCTAGTCTCACACCCACGCGCCCACTCTGCTTCCAAGAATGATACTACAAAGATGACAGGTGCTGACGGAGGGACTGAAAAGAGGACTTCGAGGCTGCTAAGGCCAAGGCATTGAAGATAGGAGCCGTCGCATGCTACATCGAGGATCTACGAAAGGAGTTCATCGAAGAGCTATGCTTCCCCGCTGTCCAATGCAATGCCATCTACGAGAACGTCTATCTCCTCGGCACGTCGCTCGCTCGCCCAGTCATTGCCAGAGCTCAAATCGCCGTTGCACAGAAGGAGAAGTGCTTTGCTGTCAGCCACGGATGTACTGGGAAGGGTAACGACCAAGTCAGATTCGAATTGGCATTTTATGCTCTCCAGCCTAAGATCAAGGTCATTGCTCCTTGGAGAGACCCAACATTCTATGAGCGTTTCCCTGGTCGTGATGCTCTTTTGGACTATGCGGCCGCTACTGGTATCCCGGTTAGCAGCACCAAGAGCAAGCCTTGGTCAATGGACGAAAACTTGGCTCATTGCTCGTATGAGGCTGGTATTCTCGAGGATCCTGATACTACCGCACCATCCGACATGTGGAAGCTCACCGTTGATCCTCTTGATGCCCCAGATAAGCCAGAGGACTTCACCCTCTTCTTCGAGAAGGGACTTCCAACCAAGCTGATCATCGGCGACAAGACCATTACTGACTCGGTTGAGCTGTTCTTGGAGGTCAATGCTATTGCCCGCCGCAACGGTGTTGGACGGATTGATATTGTCGAGAACCGATTCATTGGTCTCAAGTCCCGTGGATGCTACGAGACCCCCGGTCTTACCTGCCTCCGTGGCGCTCACATTGATCTTGAGGGTCTCGTACTCGACCGTGAAGTCCGCGCTCTTCGTGATCAATTCCTTACCTTCAACTACGCCAAGATCCTCTACAATGGTCTCTACTTCTCTCCAGAGCGCGAGTTCCTTGAGCAGAGCATTATCGCCTCCCAAAAGGACGTCAACGGTCAAGTCAGATGCCGTGTCTACAAGGGATCTTTCTCCGTGCTCGGTCGTTCTTCAGAGACCTCTAAGCTTTACGATGCCTCCGAGAGTTCCATGGATGAGATCGGTGACTTTGCTCCTTCTGAGACTGGTGGTTTCATCACGGTGAGCTTTTCTCAAACTTCTACTGGCGAAGTTTATACTGATAATGCCCTAGGTCCAAGCCATTCGCCTCAAGAAATACGGTCAGGCAAAGGCTGATGCTGGTGAGCGTTTGTAGATGGTAATATGATACACAATTAAACGAAATAATGGATGGGGTCTGGAGGCGTTTGCTCATCTCTTTAAATGTCTCTTAAAAAGCTACATTGCAATCGAAGGCTGGAGATAGGGGTGGGTCACTTTTTCAAAAGGTTCGAGAGTCTATATCGACCATAGAGCGTGGGAATTGAGAAGTTCTGTAATATCGCTTGTTGTATGGATGATTCTACGAGTCGCTCCCTCCCTTCTTCTTATCGTATTTCCTTTGTGACTTATACGATAGAATCTCAACAAGTGAAAAATCGAAGAGATTGATATCACGGGACGCACCGCCACAAATGTGAAGACTAGCCTAGCGTACCCAAAACCTAAAAGGAAGGAAGCGCTTGCTTGGCGGCCCGGCTGCATCGGACTCGTCAGTAGGTAGGTACCTTACCTTACCTTAATCATCTAGATGAAAAACGACATCGTAACATCGTATTTTTCTCGTCACGTCAACACTCTTCTTTTTTGACTTCCTTCGCCAATTTAGTATTGACCCTCGGTTTCTTGACCAATCATATAAGATGCCCCCACGTCGGTCGCATCGGAAGTCCCATAATGGATGTTTACAATGTAAGAGGAGGCATGTGAAGGTATGTCAATGCTTGATTTCCATTTATGCGTTACGGGATCCTTGGATTTTCCGGGTCACAACTTGCTGCACGGCACGTGTCGTATGATCTTAATTTGATGCATGTCTTTTTGGATTTCTTTGCATCATTGCTAGCAACCTGACTCTATATAGTGCGACGAACAACGACCAACATGTTCACAAGTAGGTTAACACGGGATGCCCGACTTTTCTTGTTTAATGTCCCAAGATAGCCATTCGACATAACTGATTCTTTCCTTACAACACTCTCAATATGGCCGTATCTGATCCTCATCACCTAGTGCATAAAACGCGAACTAGCTTGCCATTTCCAACCTCCCTCATCATACGACTCACCCTCCCAAGGCGACTCAGCATCCCCATCAGTCAACATCTCCTATCAGCAAGCCGGGCACAACCCGCTCCCAGCACGCACTCTAGAGCTCAAACTCATACATCACTTCGTCACCACCACCTACCAAACTCTTAATCCTCGCGATGCTTCAGATGCTCAATCTTGGCAGATCCGCGTCCCGGATATGGCTTTCCGTATGGAGCCTGAGAATCCATTTTTATTGGATGGTTTACTCGCGGTATCCGCGCTGCATCTCGCGCATCTGGAAAATATTGAATCGAAACTTGCGGCGGGAGCCAAGAAGTCGTGGCTCCAGACTGCTTTGAGGTATCAAGACTTAGCACTTGCGGGGCTGAATAAAGCTTTGAGCAATATCAGTCCTGAAACCTGTGAAGCCGTGGCTGTGAGTTCGATATTTGTGCTTTTGCTGAGTATTGCTATTCCGGGGGTCTGTAATGATGATGGGGCTGGACGTGGGGGGAAG
>JACBAH010007002.1:0-18800 GCA_014282315.1 Neospermospora avenae | reverse complement strand
CCCCCCCCCCCCCTCTGACCCTTACCCTGTCTCTGTCACAGGGAGCCTCAGCAAGAAGCAACACGCAATCGTCTGATTTGATTTGCTCTAAACATGGGTATGAACCTACTACAAGTAGAACCACTCTACAGGGTAAGAGTTTATTGATCTCCACCGCGACTCTATCTTTAAGAGGTAGATAAAGTGGCATAAACGCCTGATGCAGGGATGATTCTGGATGTGAGTTACTTCCAGATCCGGCGCCTGTCCCACTTCACTCTTCAGAACGATAACGATAACGATACATGGCCCTCCACAAAGCCAGTTTCGTAATCTGTATACCTCCTTCACCTGGAATGATACAGTATGGATGCCAATTTTCTGCTTTTGATTCTTTGAATCAATTATTACACATTACAAGACGTTACTTCTGATAAGTATACATACGGACGTCAAATACAACCTTTTTTAGGCTATGTACGAAGTAATATTGGAAGGTGGTACATAAGATAAACAAATGGTACATGGACTATAAGATCTGCCATTTCCTGGTTACAAGACGTAGGTGACTAAATTACCTATCCTCACCTGCCGACTCCCGCTTATCTGAATTCTACAATTGTGTGCCGGCTTGCAGCCACCACGACCCCAACAGCACTCAATAGAGGGTATGATACGGAAGTGAGAGCGAAACCAAGTGAGATATATCAAAACTAAGAGGGTTGGTAAGGTAGACATGCTTCGCAAGTTCTCTTCCACAACGTAGAGATTGTAACTGAGGGGGGAGAAGGGCCCAGGCCCGTCCCACCTCAGACTCCGCCCTCCTACCCATATGAGAGGAGAGGAGAGGAGAGGAGAGGAGAGGAGAGGAGAGGAGAGGAGAGGAGGCTTAAAATCCCATGCTGTTCATTTGATCTTTTACTTACCGAGCCTATGACCGCTCTCCGATCTTACATATACTTTCCAAAGGACTTTTCAAGTAGCTAATCAGAAAACAGATAGTTGTCGAATCGGTATCACATATTAAATACGTACATATTTTAGTAAATAGGCGGCAGTTTTAAGCCCTTTCTTAGTCGTACCTCCTTGCTTTCAGCATACAAGCTTGGGAAAAGCAGATATACAATCCGAAAGCGTAAGACCAAACCAGTTGGATAACGTGTCTCGGGTAGCGCGCTTCGATGGTTACGAAACAAACAGTATGTATGGTGGTGCACATAGCTCAAGTTGTCCATACACAATATGTGATTGTATTCGAGATGAGAGAATGCGGCTAAAGCCAAATCGAGAACCCGCGGCTACGAATAAGTGCAATGCCATGCCACGAACGCCAGATATATCATGCTATCCATCAGTTCATCCATCTCGTGTTGTGTTGTCGTATAATTATCGTACAATGTCCATCAAATCATTCATAGTCTTCTCCTGTGTTACTCATCTCGTCTACACCTCTCCCCAACTCCCCATTCCTCCAGTACTAGCAAGCAAACTCCCACTCCCGACACTCTGGCCCCCGAAATCCCAATAATGTCTACTACTCCCACTCCTCACTCTCCCATTAACACTCAGCCTCTCACTAGCACAACTACTACTTCCCCTCCTCATCCCCACACCACCCCCAACCACACCAATCAGACTCGTATTTCCTTCCCTAGCACCACCAGGAACACTAGCTCTCCAAGTCCTCCTTTCGATACTACGTCTTCTTTCCGCGGTAGAAGAGGACTGTCGAGTAACGAGCGGATGATGCTGTCTCACACGTGCGGCTCGCGCTGCGGTATCGGCTGTACTGGCTGTCGCTAAATGCGCCGTTCCTGAGCCGGAGGTCGCAAAATCGTGCATCGACTGTGTCGGCATGGCAGTGGATTGGGATTTGAATTTCGACGTGAAGCGTGAGCGTAGATAGCGGAATACAGCTTTGATGTCTAGATCGCGCTCCCATTCCTCGCGGGTCAGTGTCGTTTGTGTAGAAAGAGGGTTGCTGGCGCGTGGTGTGGCGTCTGAGTCGAGATTTGGGGAGGGAGTGGCGAGTGATGTGGTGGGAATTGGTATAGCAGGTGTCTGCGTTTGAGGTTGGATCGTGGGGTGGAATTGTGGTGAGGTTTGGGTGGAAGATTCGAGGATGTTGTCTCGTGTTTCGGGAATGGCTGGGAGGCCGGCGTATGGCAGAGGTATTTGTTGGGAGTGTAGGTAGGTTGAGAAAGCGCCTGGGTGGTCGGAGAGTTGACTGACAAGAATGCCGAGTTCTTGGGCTACTCGCTCTAATAATCGATGTTCCCAAGAAGACTCATCGTATTTCTTCGTCTGTATGATGCTTTGTGAAGCTGGAGGTGTGGTTGACAGATCGTCATCGCCTGGCAGAGATTCCCCGAATATAATGGCCAGCAGATCATCATCGATACCCATCAAATCTCGAATGACCCTTTTCGTAATCCTGTTCCAAAAACTGTCGCTCTCTTCATCGGGCGTTTCATCGACATGACTTAGTGTAGCTGCGTCCTCATCCTTATCTTCAAACGGTTTCCTCCTTTCACTACTCATACTCTCCTTTCTCCTTCTCGTCTCCTTCTGTATCTCATCCACCAAAAGCCTACTCTGCTCCATCCTCCACATCTCAATCCTCCTCGTCCTATCTGCCTCTGCCGCCCTCTCACCTTCCTCAAGTATCCCAATCTCAAGACTCTCCCGGCGCCTCTTCACCCTCCTAGGGTTGTATCGTTCAAAAGCATATAAGTGTTCCTGCACATCATCTCCCATAGCCGTCTGATCGACCCTGAAACTGCCCAAGCCATCATGCTTCGGTAATATACTCCCACTAGCCTCGCCACGTTGGCTCTCTCTGTATACACTCGGTTCTGCTCTAAATTCATGGAGATGGCTGTCTAGACTGTCTAGCTCGCCATCTTCTTCATCGATAGCGTTCTCGGATGCTTCATCGTAATCGTAGCTTCGAGCTGCGGTGTCTAGCGAACCAAAGTCACTGATTCGTGAACGGCCTGCTGTTCGCGTTCGTGCTGCTGTTGAGTTCGTGTAGCCGCGGTCGGTGGTTGATGCCGCGGAGGGAGAAAATAGTATCCATTCTTGGGACTCGGCGATGTTGTGTTGTTGAGCTTGCAGAGTGGATGTTTGTGCTTCAGTCTCTTGGGTAGCGGTATGGACGCGTTGGGGAGCGTGGAAGGTGGGTTGACGGAAAGCCATGGTTACGGTTGATTGATGGCGGGGTTCGAGATGGATGTTGAGATATATTTACGAGCAGAGAGTCTGCCAGATCGTATAGAAATCTGTTCGAATAAGATTTGACGCGGAGATCCAACACAGGAGTTGGATGGTGTCTGGCTGTTCGCAGATGCACTGAGGTCGTGGTCGTGGTCGTGCCACTCTTATCATCCGTTTCCCCTTATCGGGGCGTGTGGTTGTACAGTACAAGCGCGTGCTGACTGGGCGTCAAAGGGCGTTTGCTCTGTTTACAAGACTCGATGAAGATGAAATTTGACGAGGTTAATACACTACGATGAGAAGTTGAGGCGATGAGATGGATGAATAGAAAAGAAGAAGCCGTTCTGGGATAATCAAGTCATCCACGTCGTGTCGTCTTGATAGATGACTTAGTCCAGGATCAGATCGCCCGAATTCGGACTAGTCCTAGCTCCGCGAGGATGGTGCGAGAGATATGGAGGGGAACCACGTGGATCACCAAGAAATGTCGAGAAGGCTAATGCTTGTCACTTGAGATGAGAGATAGAGAGAGATTCTCAAGAAAAATGGAGGTTACGATTCATCCAAGAATTGTATAATTTTTATTTATTTGGGAGTCTTTGAAAACGCTGCATCTCACTTATTCCTCTTGATGATGATTCACAAAGGGCATAGCGCAATCGTAGTAGCACGTTTGAAGCTTATTCTACGCCCGTTCCAACTTGGCTGCATCTCATATATTGACATGTTGACATATTGACATGTCCGGGAGCGCTCAGCACAAGTAGCGAACAAGTGTACGATACTGTAGGAAGGCATTTGGCGGTGTTTGCTTGTCATGATAGCGGTCAGTAATCATCACCGCTACCGCAATCTTCACCAATACATTCAAATTCCTTATCTTCGACCGATAATCCACCGAACGACTAGTGCGGTGACGATGACGAGATAAAAAGCAGTTCTGACGGGAGTTTCGTACCGATCTCCCCCTTTCGTGACTCGAGAGCCTGGCTATTGGGCTTCGGTATTCTCGCCACGGGCAGGACACACGACTTGGGAAAAAGCAATCTTTTGATGTCGGATTGATGACGATCATTTGATGGTAATGAATATGTATAAAGCGGACATGCGGAAAGATCATAGCTAGCCATAAGTTTCACTAGTAAACGCATCTATCTGCAGCCAGCACGTTAGACAGGTCGCTTCTTAGCTTGTATCGGCAGGGCGCGAGCCTCTGACAGCAAAAAGACCCAGGGATATGATGTAGAATAGCTTCGGGGGGGTTTCATCAGTTACCGTCTGGGACCGATGTTCAGTATACTATGTAGAATAGCTTCGACATAATCCTTCACCGTCTGGTATCCAGTATTCAGGCTACCATGCGTGTCCTGTGATATATTCAGATGGTGTTCTTCGGATCTCAGGCGATGGATTCCCTTATCCGGTTTTCGTAAGCTACCTATGTTTACCTACTCGTGCCGGAGCAGTTATCTGTCTCGCTTCGCGTGGTGTGCTGGAAATGGTCCTCTAATACTTCATACCCAGATGATATTTCTCATGTCTTCTACGAGGCTGCTCTCCTCGTCTTTTATATCCTGGCCGAGATGTCTAGTGTGAGAATATCGAGTGCCAACGTTAGGAATCTCGGGGGTATACAAATTCATGTCAAAAAGCTTCCGATCAAGTATCTCAAACTATAGAATCTAGATGGTGGCTAAACTCAGTTCAATTGAAACTAGCCCCTTTTCCTAAATATCGCTCAATCCCGTTCTGCCACTTCCAGAACATCCTTCATATCCAGCTCTACCCACCTGCCCAACTCAACGCGCTGGCCTCTTGGGACCCTCACAGCACTAGCAATCATGTAATCCTCTTTCGGTGTACGCAAGTCCAACTTAACATCTGTGACTTGTACTCCCCTCATTGAAACATTGAAATCACGTCTCAATTCTCCATCCCTCATATCACGTTCCCCATGCTCACTATCACCGTCTTCTTCTAATAGTCGACCAGGAATCGGCGCATCTACCTCTGAGATCTCTAACTCTTTCAGAAGAGTCTGAGCGGATAATACCGTTCCTGCCATTTGGACGAGAGCCCGTTTCATACAATAGCTCATGTAAAGTCGTCTTCGTTTCGCTTCTACAACATCCCCAGAATCAACCTGTATCTCCATGGTCTCTCCAGTGCCCGTGACAGCTTTGATATTCCCCTTTTGACCTCGCCATTGACACCGCGAGATTATGTCTAAACTGTAGCCTTTCAGTGTGGCGTCTCTGGGAAACAGCTTGCCTGACAATGGTACAGGCTTGAGTTTCATCTCGCTGAGTTCCGAGGGGGCAAAGATGGAGGAATGCTGAACTATCCATGCGAAGAAGCCTGATTTGTCGATGATCTCATTGTCGAGGCTGGCACGCTCGTTGACATTTACAATCTTCGTTCCTAAGTCTATGTTACAGGGAAATCCAACAGCTACGATGAGAGAAACGAGACCGGCTTGGTGCGAAACGTCGATTTCGAGACGGGTTGGATTTGTGGATGGAGAGAGATAGTTAGTAGGCGATATGAAGACCCGTCTGCCTTCCTCTCTTCGGGGAAGAGAACTCTGGCTCCACGCAATGCTGCCGAATTTTGTGATGACGAAGTGTTGAAGGAGGTAGGATGCTAGTTTTGCTTTGGCGGAATCGAGGTTGCGATGGCTGAGGACGCTTTCTTGTTCGGTGGCTGAGAGAATGGAGAGTTCTTTTGCGGCCTATGATGTGTCATTAGTGAGGATTTTGTTTAAGGCGTTGCATCATTTCAAGTTGTGAGTCGAGACATAGGATACAGAATTACTTACGACCGTGTTGAGTGCCTCCACTTGTTCTTCTGATGATGCTTGTCTAAGGACAGGCCAGAGAGGTCGGGTATCAAGGAACCATTGAACTATCATAGGCTCGGATTTAGGTTGAGGTTCTGCCATTTGGCCACGGGAAATTGGTATCCTAAAGATTTGATATGTGATAAAGACGTGGATCCGATCTCATGAAACGGCTGAGCAAACAGTTTCCAACTTTCCACGGAAGCCCACAGCCAAGTTAATAATAGTCTGCCTCTTCCCTTTTTTTGTTTTACAAGATGTTGAAATCGAAACATGGACTGTCTTGAAGGGGGTCAAAATGAGAACTATGGTGTTGTTGTTATTGAAGCAGATGGGTGTTTTCCGATCATGAATCTGCCCAAGACAAGAAGACAACAAGAACGACAAGATGCCCAGAAGAACTAAATCAACGCCAACAGCACATATGCAAAGCAAGCTTCGAGTTTCGTTGATTATAAAACTTAGACTTCTTGGAAAAATACTTCGTTTCGTGAGATGTTACATGGAATTTCGCGAATATTCAGATAATCAAGATCCATCAACATGATTGAAGTTGGAGGCACCTGACGCGCAGCAGAACAAAGAAGAGAGACCGGCTTACTGGAGAAAGTCTGGAAAGAATGAAAATCTTCAAATGGACGGAAACTCGAGGACTTCAATCGATCGGAAGACACAACACTAGATGGACAGACTTCAGTACTACAGATATAGATATATTTCCACCGGAGTTATTATAGTTCTACGAGGAGTTTCAGGCTCTCAAAATCCCTAAGGTAGCCAGCCAGTCAGCCCAGCCAGCACTGGCCAACGCCGGGCCAGCCGCACGCCACCATCCACCATCCACCACTATCCATCCGCCGTCCCACTGGACCGCATGGATTTATGCTCAATCCCAAACCCACTCCACCTCGAATCTCCAAGCCCATCAATGTCGACCTCCTTTCCGCCCAATTAGATCAACATTATTTCCACGCCGGCACTGAAGCCACGACGACAAAGACGGCGACGACGACGACGACGACGACGACGACTACGACCGCTTCGAATCCCGAACTCCGGAATACTTGACCACTCAATTGTACTGGAGTGCTGCTGAGTTCCGGACTTTCAAATCTCTCGTTCCTTCGATCAGCCTGGGCGACGATCCACCAGTGCAGGACGACCCTGTTTCAAAACCACATCGTTCGATCGAACATTCGATCACCACTTTGTCACAAAATACCCAGTCCAGGACAGCGATCCACCTCATCGCAGCAATGGCGCGCTCAAGCCTCTCCTCGATATCTCCCTCCCTGTTCTTCTCTCTCGCAGTTATTCTCTCCACGAACGGAAACAGCGTCGTTGCACACGGAGGAGAACACGAGATGTCGAAGATAGTTACTGGAGAATGGGTGTCAGATGACCCGATTGTACATATACCTGCGACTTCATAAGAAAGAATACTTGCTGATGCTACATAGGACAGTATATTATGGATCCATATTCTCCTGATGATGTTGTCTTTCGGCATCATCTTTCCTACAGGAATGGTTTTAGGGGTTCGTCTTCCCTCTCTCCTATCGAAGAGAAATACTGAAGATATCTACAGATCACTCGGAACCGCTGGCACGTCCCTGTCCAAATCCTAGGAACCCTCATCGCAGTCCCAGCCTACTTCCTCGGCCACCTCCACAAAGGCCGAGCCTTCTCGCATAATGTACACGCCTCTTTCGCCAACTGGCTCATGCTGATGCTCATCACTCAAATCGTCTTCGGGATCTACCTCAAATTCCACTTCACCGGCAAGATCAACACTCAGATCCGCAAAGTAGCCGTCTATGGACATGGGATTGTAGGGAAAGCTATGCCGGTCGCGGCGTGGTTACAGATGTTATTTGGTGGCATTACAGCTCTTGGATTCTGTCGAGACGATCACTTGGGACAATGTCTTGCCCATTTCATCATGGGAAGTGCTTTTATTGGGTATGGAATTGTCTTGACTTTGATGATGTTGGTTGGTCAAGCATGGTTAAGACGCACTGGACGGTCTCAAGAATTCTTCGACAGCGCCCTCATTGCGGCATGGGGCTGCGTGAACACATTCACCGAACACAGATGGGGCGGTGCGTGGGTAGCAAACGATATCCAGCATACAACTATGGGGGTTATCTGGTGGTGTGCAGGCTTGACTGGGGTGTGGTTGAGTAGGAAGAAGAATGGAGGACCAAAAAGAAACTTCGTTCCGGGATTCGTCATTTTTCTTACCGGGTGGGCGATGAGCGGACATCCACAACATTTGCCGTTGAGTACAATGGTACATGTTGTGTTTGGGTATACATTGATGGCGGCGGGTTTGGCGAGGATCATTGAGGTTGCCTTTGTTTTGAGGGATAGGGCAGAGATGGAGGATGGAGAGGCTAATAGTTTTCAGTATATTGCTCCATTTGTAAGTCTTGGACCCCTTTTCCTCAGTTCACCGATGAAATAATCACGAAGCTAACGTTCTTCAGCTCCTCTACGCATCGGGCTTCCTTTTCATGGGCGCCACAGAAGAACAGATGCAACTGATTTCCGACGCGGGCATAACGCACGTCGCATACGTCCTCGTTCTCTACTCTTTCGCCTTCCTCGTCTTCCTTTTCACAAACATGCTCCTCCACCTCTACGCCGTAAACTCTTCTCCACCAGTCCCACCCAAAGATGACGAGTCCGCTGTTGTAAACGGGGGCGAGAGGAGAAGGAGATTACCGAGAATCAATGGACATAACCCCACCGACTCACGACAGATTCGCGACGCGGAGGAATTCGAATTAGAGGGATTGATGAGCGAGGATGATGATGCGGTGCTTAAAGAGGGGGATGAGAATGGCGATGTGGGATTGGAAAGTCCAAGTACACTGGGTCGGAACGACGCTCTGAGGGTATAGATGACCCTTGGACAGAGACTCCCTCGGACGTGGATGATCAGCAAGTGTATTCTAGATTTTGGTGTCAAGCAGGAACAAGCAGGAAATGTGGTGCATTGGTATAGGATGTACACTGTATGGTATACATCACTGGCGTTTGGAGAAGGTTCAATTTTGGGTTTCTCTCTCGCTTCTTTCAGCTGCGTAGGATGAGTTGGGGAGTCGATACGGTAGATGCTAGCACGGTCAATAGTCCATACAGATCTTGAATATGCATAACCGGCCACCTCGACCCAGACACGTTTTACAGACAAAATGACAAAGTGGTCGTTCCTTAATTATATGAGTTGGATCATCTGATAAGGATATGTCATATCTATCTATCTATCCATCTATCTATATCTATACGTAGAAGCCAAATCCCTGGGTCCTCTCAATACCAACAACCTCCCATACCTACCATACGTGGCACACTTAAAGTCGTAGTCGTAGGCGGAAGAGAGCGCCGACGCTATGTAATTTCCTACCTTAGATAACTTAGGTACCTTAAGTACTGTAGATACTGTAGACACCGTAGGAACTGTAGATACTATATATCTCATTGAGGACCCGACGAGAAACGCATATACGAAAGCACGCACTCACTTGCTCACCTGCTCGGCTTACTAAATTTAGGACGGGGAATTATAATTAGACACCGGGAAGCCATTTCTCTGTCGATCATCCAGCATATCTCTTGTATTATATCATATTTATCTCCTTGTATTACATCTTATCCCAATTGTATCTATTCATCTGAAAGTCTCTGTAGATTCAAGAGCAATGAAGCATATCAAGTAGCCGCCTTAGCTAGTCTTGAGCGAAACTACATGATGAGGTGGAACTGAAAAATATCACAATATCCGTAGGCTGAGAGAAAATCTACAGCTAACTACAGTAATTGCCTGCCTGCCTACCTGTCTACCTGCAAAATCCGAGTAAGTGACACTATTGATATCTATCTACTTTACAGGGACTCATAGAGCGGTAGGGTTTATTACATAAATATATATATATATATATATAACGTAGGATTTGTGATCTATCACAACTCAAGACTCATACTCAGTTACCTATCAAATTAACCAAGCTATCTACCTACCTTTCTGACATTCTTATTTCCGTTCCTGGATCAGCCAGCTTAAAGCTTAAAACTCACCTGTTGCAAACAAGAGATCATTGCCCAACGCACGCAATGAAAAGCTCAATTATCATCATAGTAGAAAGATTGGTAATGGAAAGAAGTACAGTGGAAAGTCTTATCATATTAGTAGCTCAGGAATATTCAGGAATACTCATGAAGAATAAGAGGGGATTGATAGTCTCCGCTTACCTATATACTGTACTATACCGTACTGTACAGGATGTACATGGCAGGATGATTCTATAATACAGTGATCAGGAAAGGAGATATACCTATCTACCTGAAAGTGGAGCAAAGCACGAAGTAGCGTTGGAAGGATAAGAGTACAAAACTATTAAGCGCATTGAAAGATAGGTAGACTTCAAGAGTTTTGAGGGTGGTTCGAAGACTTAGTCTAGTGCGAAGAAAGAGCTATAAAATTGCTCTGTCCTATCCTATCCATTCTATCTATCCTGCTCTACGAACCTATAGAGCTAAAGCCAGAGCTGAAGTCGAGCATCTACTGACTTTGTGATTCTCGGTCCTTTTGTTATGTCTCTCAACTATCTCGCTGTGCTGTGATGTCTCTTAACCACCTCCATAGCTTACACACCTCCCCTGACCTGAGTCCAGGCCAACGACCGAACAATCGATCCTCACGCTTGCGCGTCTCCTGTCTCGCCAGCGTATACTGTACTGTCCTGTTACATCCAATTTTGGTATCTTCCCCTTCCCCAACCCTTTGTGCCCAACCAGCGAGCTATTGTACAAACAAACGAACAAACAAACAAAAGCAGAAATGCAAAATCATCGAACTCCTTGAGGAACAATCCTTATGTCTGTTTGACGACACCTAAAAGGTCCAGACCAATTCAAACCAGAAAGCAATAACCGCTCACTTTTTTGAAGTCAAAAACAAGACGCCCGCTATTTTTGTATAGCTGAAAATTCGTGAAACGCCATTGTGAGAACACCGACGCAGCAAGTGGCATGGCGGAAGCATAGCTCAAGAAATAGAGATACGGGTATTTGGCGAAAGAGGCAAAGCAGCAAGCAACGCAACGCGCAGGGAGAATGCATGATGTCCCATCTGCTCCAAAGGTGCAATGCGAAGATTCAGCAAAGAAGAGCAAGCACCAAGCAAGTACGAATCTAGACCACCAGTTCGCAAGTCGTCTCATCGAGGAAGCGAAATGTCCACAATCTCAAAAATCTCAGTTCCTCCTCACACTACCATTCCGTCCCATATGTAACCCAAACCATTTCCTTCCTTTACTCTCCTCCTCATCTCTCCCCTCAGTCCTACTTCCCAACTCCCCGCTCCCACTTCCACTACCACTCATGACCGCATTCACACTCCCTCGTCTCGTATGTCCATATCCGCTGACGTTACCTTGCTCCGCTTGGCCTTGATTCTCAGCGAAACTCGTCCCCCGCCTCACCAGCCCAGAAACAGGCCTCTCTCTCAACGCTCTCTCCACCCTCTGTCTCGGAATAGGCGGCGGCGTGGCTCTGTCCCCAGTCTCATCGGCATCCCCATAGCCACCAGTATGCGCACCGGTGGTGTAATCGGAACTTCGACTTGGCCCGGCCTTCGGCCTGGGCAGTCCCTGATTGAACGATAGCTTCGTAGGGCTACCGCTCGAGGCCGTCGTCATCGTCGGCGGCGGCGGCGATTCTCCTCGTCCAAACAACCTAAGATTAGGAATCCTAGATTTCTTTTCCTTGGTCGCACTACCAGGAGACTCAGTCGTTGAGCCTGAGTTTCCAGTTGAGTTTGTGTTTGGAATAACTTTGCGAAGTTTCATCACTGCTGAGAGGCTGGAGCGGCGATCTGGGAGTTCTGGCTTTGGGGTTGTATCGATGGGTGAGGTGCCGTATGCGTATTCCTGGCTATAAGTCTGGGATCGGTGGTACGGGGGAGAATCTTCTTCTTCATCATCGTAAGTGTTGTGGTGAGAGCGATGTTGGTACTTCATAACCGTATCATCACTTCTCGGATGATCATCGATCACGCTAGATCTCCGTAGAGCTTCGTACCTCGATCTCGAAGTATTGCTCGCATATGAATGTAGCGGAAGAGTCGGTTCATACCCCCTCCCCCAATCACCGCCCGAAAACGAGAACAAATCCGGCGCCACAATCCTCCTACCCTCATTCCCAAAATGTCTCGAACACGTACTCAATGTACTATCCAAACTCCCCGCATCAGTCGTCGTATCATCGTTCGGCGTATCCCACCCATGGCCTTCTCGTCGACTAGTCACCGTCTCCCCTGCACTTCTCGGGCGAATCGATAGTTGAGATTGGAATGCGTGATGTGTTCGCTGTGTTGTATGTGGGAATGTGGATGTGCTGTTCAGGAAGGTGGCGTTTTTGTGATTCTGCGAGAGTGTTTCGGTGGAGGAGCGGAAATTGCGGAGGGTGTTGGTACTGATTGTGTCTGGGGTCGGAGGGAGGGTGTGTTGTTGTTGGCGCTCGAAGGGTTTGTTCGAGGTAGCTACTAGACGGGCTTCTCTGGATTGGCGGCGGTCTTTGAAGGCTGCGTCTTTACCAGAAAGGCCTCTCTCGGTTTTCTCTAAGGTGTTTTTTAGCTTCTCCAGCCGTTGTAGAGGCGATTCGAGGACGTCGTTGATGGAGAGGAATTGGCTTTTACGGAGAGACTGGACGACTTTCTGGGGTGTGACAATAGTGTTTCCAGTAGGACGATCGTCGACCCATTTCTCGATGGAGGATGATTTCCTGTGTCGTCGTGGTGCGCCTTCCGGCTCATCGAGTGAGAGAGGTGGTAATTTCGCGCCATAGACGCTGATGAAAGAACTCTCACTCAGAATACTGAGGCGTGGACTATCCATTCCATCATTCTGCTCCTCTGCCTCTGGTAATTTGGATAATGTACCATCGCTGTGCCCATTCAACGGCAAATACAAACTTCTCAAAGCTTCATTTCCCTCTGTAGTTTCCGACAAGAAAGACGGCATGCGGCTTATCTTCTTCGGCAGGGATTCCCTCTTCTCAAACTGCGGCTGTGGTGGAGAACTCGAGAACTCATCATCCTGGCTCTGGGACGGGAAGTATCCATCCCCATTTGCATAGGCCGCATCAAAAGCCTTGACATCCTCTCGTTCCTGTATCAACCTATCGACCTTCTCCTCCAACTGGACAATAATGCCCACCGCTTCCTCAACGGCCTGATCTCTCTTCTCCAACTCGGCCAGTAGATCGTCGTTGATATCAGCTAGTTCGGCTTGTTCTTCTAGTTTGCGCTCTGCTGCCAGTAGTTTGGCTTCGAGTGTTTCCTGGCGTTGACGACGGTGGAAGAGCTCGAGCTTGAGATCGAAATTCTGCTTATGGAGGGTTGATACGGCCTGCAGGTAGGATATTAGCCGCCGTTTCCCCTGCAAACCCTGCCCTTCCTTGTATGCCTAAGAGCCATATAGGAACCAACTCACATCTTCAATCTGCTTGACGCCCATATTCTTCCCCGCTACAATTCCACTCGAGCTCGGCCTCCTCTCATCTCTACTCCCCTTCACCGGTGAACTCTGCACACCTCTCTCGACAGTTGGGTCAATACTGCTCCTCCGCTGCCTCGCGCTCGCGACCTTCCTCTCCCTCAGACGATCCTGTAGCAAACTCCCGGATACACCTCGCGCGGTGAGGTCTTGCACTCGTTGTGGTAGATGGGCTGTTGAGCTGTTGCTTGAAGAGGGCGTCATTCTTGTGTTGTGGCTGCTGGCGCTGGAATCGGGGCGGGGAAGAGCGCGTGGTCTACGAGAGCTTAGGCTTTCCTCCATCGCGGTTGCCTTTCTTTATCGATGTGCCTTTGTTGTGGTGTTGACGGCAGACAATCGATAGGAGGGAGGATGCGTCAGGTATGGAAGGGTCAGGTATATCAGAACCAACGATAGGGGATCTTGGTAGCGGTAAGGAGCGGATTGACACGTCGAAGATCTGCTACGATTGTTGGTGTGATGGAAGTAGAATTGTGCATGTGGAACAAAATTCCCTTTAGTTCTGATGCGACAGTGCAGTGTGTATGATTCGATGTGTTCTGTATGCGATTTCACATTGCGTGTATTGAATGCGATAATGCAATGCACCTTGGCGAGACTTTCGATGTTAGTCGAAGTCGTGAATAGGAGATAAAGCCCAAGTCGAAAGCGAAAGTGAAAGTGAAGGTATAATTGGTATTAAGGTATAGTTGAAACCGAAACGAAAGTCAAGAAGAGTAAGGAGTAGACAATGCCGGCGATCAGGCACAACTTTACATGGGTGACGACGCGAGGGGACTTCCTTACCTTAGTTCCGAGACCGTCAGCCCTGTCCGTCCCGTTCTGGTCGGTCTGTCTTGGAGTCCAAGGGTCAAAGAGCAGGCCAAAGCACCCGAGATGTGACGAGAGCACAACTTGGCGCGTATAGATTTCATGTATCTTCAAGAATAATGCGGTTCTGTACCTAAGGTAGGTAGGTACTCGTAACAGTGAGATATGATGTTACTTAGGTATCTATATCGTCATTAGATATGGCGTAATCACTCAGCTTGTCCGCCTCACGATAGCACACACATCAAGTACCTAGTCTTCCAGTATCACGTCCAGTCTTCATCATCTGTAACCGCGTGTAAGTGCAACCCCTCCTCTCCTCAATCATCACATCACATTCAGAACTTGTGCGAGGTTGATCAACACAGCCGCGCACACGCCCCTTTTATCTCAAGGTACAATTACAGTAATAATCATTCCCATCCCTTCCCTTCCCTTCCCTTTCCAGCCTTTTCACTCCCAAAACACTAAATTATGCACCTCCCAAGCCCGCTACGGAGCTACGGAGTTATAGGTAGGTCACCCTCACCCTCAGCCGTCAGATCCACCTCCCGCAACCACTCGCAGCGCTTCTATTGTATTCTATTGTCAATAAAGGGGGCAATCACACAGAAATCCCCAATCGAGCAATTACTCGTAATTTACGCTCACCTCCTTCATGCGTGTAACCGTGATACTGATACTGAAAACCATTGGTCTTGAATCCAGCTACAGTAGTACTTCGTACAAACTACCTGTTCAGCTGGTACAGTACTTGTGGCAGGGAATCCTAGGAAGTGCTTCTGACGCTTATGCGTTTGTGGCATAGTCCCCCGACCAATTAAGGCACGGTCCTTGCGGTCCTTGCGGTCCCATCCGGCTCCCCGGGGATTTAAGCTGAATAGGGGGGAGAGGAGCCCGAGGATTGGCGGGCGCGTGCCGACGGGACACCATGGGCCTGGTTTAGGTTCGGAGGTGCATTTGTTGGATCAGGTTGTGATTGGTTAACAGCAGGAGAGGAGGAGAGGGGGAGCAAGGGAGGAATGTGAAAAGAGAGGGGTGATGAAATTAATGGGGAGGCTGGGAATCGACGTGTGGATACGAAGTAGAAAGATGGAAAGTAAAACCAACTCATATCATGGTAGTTGTACACAAGAGCGAGCCACTCCTCGTATGCAGGTGAATTCTGACTATAGACAAGTCATGAATCATCTAGATATTACATGCGTGTATATGACTGAATATCAGCACGTCTAAGTCTTTAACGAGCAGTAGCTTCTTCAGCTACTAAGTTTAACCCTACCCTACGTATTTATGACAAGGAAAAGTGGTGAATTAAGGCACGTGCGCGACACCAATGGTATTCCACCACAGATAATGATCAGAAATTAAATCCCTCTCGTACTGTATTTCCTTGACAAATACCTAGTCTAACCTCGACCGAAATCTTGATTATATCCGATCAGGCTTTTGTAGCTAGAAACTCAATTCTCTAGCTTCTGGTCAACCTCGCCAAAATCGGCCACTCTTTTCTGTCGTTCATAGTGAGTGCACCTGACCTACTTCCACTTGCCATCCTCACTTGAGAACCATTCGAGCGCTCGTCGAAATGGATTGCAACTTTTCCCTCTAGGGAGCGTCAAAATATACTTAGAAAAAACTTACAGTGACGGAACCATAATGCATTTAGCTTATTAGACATCCCGTGGGCTGACTGAATCCCAGGTTTTCGCCGACTATTCATTGAGAGAGGCTTTTGAGTTACAGTACCCTATCAATATTTGATGACCGCCCTCTTAATTCCCCAAGCTATATCAGCAATCGTCCAATTATGTCCAGCCTCCAGCCCAGCACGAATACAATAGACTATATTATGTTAAAAAAGAACCCAGATATAAAGAGCAGTTGTCTTTCCTTAAGCTGGAGGCTAGAAGACATCGGGAATCTTATACGCTGGGAAAAAACAATATCCATTTCCAAGCCGTAACCTTGGCACTGATACGGCGTTTTCCATATCAAGCTTCTATAACGCGTGCAGTCATCTGCGTGGAACAAGTTCTTGAGAGGAAATAAAGGAATCAAGAGAGCTTCATGGTTCTCCTGTAGAGATGTATGGCATGCTGAAGTAACTTGACATACTTCCAATCTATATCCAGACTTTGAGCTGCGAAAGGAGTTTGCAAGATTGGAAGAAACAAGAAAGTTTTCAAGTAAAAACGGATAGATTTTACGCGAATAGAAGGATAAGTCAAAGATCTGCAGCTGAAGTGGTGTCAAATATGACGTTTGTAGATCGAGGATT
The DNA here is from genome assembly GCA_014282315.1 of Neospermospora avenae. NCBI lineage: Eukaryota > Fungi > Ascomycota > Leotiomycetes > Helotiales > Ploettnerulaceae > Neospermospora > Neospermospora avenae. The sequence goes on along the minus strand of JACBAH010007002.1, from coordinate 2,113 downwards.
GGAGTCCAGACACCACCATACACTAATTGACAAGAGAATGTGACTTCAAAAAGTTGAACCTGCACTTTGCAATTAAACTCAGCTGAATATATCCAATCTTGAGCAGGTCAAGTATTACTGTAACGACAACACTTGACGAAGATCTCTGACAAAAGCGAGGATAAACAATGAGTTCCTCATCACTCTATAACCATTGGTGAAGTACACGAAGTATATATTGCAGAGTCTCGCAATGCCGTAGCAAAAGATACAACCACTTTCGACATCGACCCGCTGACTCAGCACTTTCCAGAAATTAAAGTCACGAGAAAATCCTCAATCGCACGCAATCGCCCCTGCCACGCTAAGCCCTCCATCCAGCGAATCAGCATCCCTCTCTCCCGCAAGGCTACTTCAACATTCCCATCTCTCTCCATTTCTCCTTCCCTTTGATTATTTTCTCCCATAGACATCATCAGCAACATGCGACCGATTGAGCTATTGTTTTTGGAATTTCTCCTCGTTTTTTGGAGACAGTTTGAGAGACGCCTCGCGTGAGGCGACGAGCAGACTGTGTGCCATGACACATGCTTGCGGTGCGGGGTCCAATGAGAGAGAAGACGGTGGGTTCGTTTTGCTTGAGTTTCTTTGCGCTCACGGAATTGGAGTTTCTTCTACGGTGTGCGAAGGGAGCAGAGATGGCAGTGTGACAGGAAGGAGGAAAGAGAACAGGATGCTTTGCGGTATGCGGATGGAAGGCCAGCGACGGCATAGCACAAGAGATGCAGACAAGACATGCAGAGGCAGAGCAAGTGCTCAGTTGTCGCATTTGTACGATGTTGGTATCTTTCACTTCTGTCTGTATCTGCTACAATTGTCTTCCTTTCTGTCTCTGGTAGATGCTATGCGTTCTGCTATTTCTTCCAGTTCGATCTTGCGCTTTCAAACCAATCAGTCTTTCCATTATCTCTAGCAGACGTATGTTACTTTCTCTCTCGAAGTTTGATCTACGACCACGAGGCCAACTCAATATCGGCATTGGCCAAGCGCCGCACCGCACATCGTCTCACCCCACTATCGTTCCTATCGCTGATCCGATGACCCCGCCAACAAACAACGCATTACTACCATTGGTTCGACTCCGACACCAAATTTCGAGAATTGCCGAAACGAACGGCGGTGACTACCTTGATGAGCAGATAATGATGGACCCGCATGGGCTGGACTCGGCTTGCAATTGGCTGGAAGACGTCTGCGAAAGTTAGGGAGGCTTGGGGAGGGAATGCGACACGATCAACCTGGTGGACGGCGGTAAGGAGAGACATTTTGAACGAGACGGAGAGGGACAATTAAACGGAAAGAGGCGGATGGCATAAGGAAATGCAGAGAATTAGGGACAAGGAAATGGGCTACAATTGGTCTGGGGAGGAATCCAAGTCGCTGCGAAAAGACAGAACATTGCAACCTTCTAGGATGTATAGGCTGTGTGTGTCTCATGGTGGGTTTGTGCCAGAGTAGCATCCTTGATGAGACTGCATGAGTCTATCAGCGGGCTCGGGCAGCGGGCTTATTCTTACGTTTGTCAATTCTCTCTTGAGTAGCGCAGTCCCCAACTCAACTGTACCAGAGAGTTTTGGGCTATCATTTCCCTTCAAAAGACACAGATCTTGTATGAATCAATATACCAAAACCTCTTTCAAACATCCAACATATACGCAGATATCCTCAATTCAGCTTTCTATTCCTTGATCATCTTGAGCTTGTAATTCCGATCTCAGAACATCAATTCGCCCATCATGCCTCCCCTCAAACCCAAGACCATGCTCTCTCTTCGCTCCAAACTACCCCTCCAGACCACAACGCGCAACACAGCAATCCATCGAAATCTGACAGCAACAGCTCAAAACAACACATCTCTCGAACGACAGCAAACTGCCACACAGGCAGTCCCCTCGATCCCACCTCACACAATCAGAGACCAGAGTTAGTCTTAGCATTTTCGCTTCAAAGTAAGCAAGCAGTACTGACATGTGGCCAGCATTACCTTCTTCTCGCCTACCTAGACAGACAACAGCAGTAACGCCAAATCCATTCGACACCCTTCTAAACTCACTTACCCAGATCCTGACAACGC